>UESW01004583.1:90889-133376 GCA_900491605.1 Calamus simplicifolius | reverse complement strand
TATTTAAATTTTTGCGACGCAATTGATGCGTCGCTAAATTAAAATATTTTTTTTAATTTTTTGGTTTATTGCGTCGCTAATGCGTCGCTATTTAATATATTTAATTTTTTTAAAAAACATTGCGACACTGTGTTGCGTCACAATAATTTTTTTTCCAATATTTAAATTTTATAAATTTAATTTTATTTAAATTATTTGCGACGCAATTGTTGCGTCGCTAAATTAAAAATAATTTTTTTAATTTTTTGGTTTATTGCATCGCTAATGCGTCGCTATTTAACATATTAATTTTTTTAAAAATATTGCGACGCACTGTGTTGCATCGCAATATTTTTTTTTTGATATTATATTTAATAAAAAGTAATTTAAAAATATTGCGATACTTATTTGCGTCATAATATTAAAAAATTAATTTTTTTGAGTTTCTGGTTAATTGAGTCGCTAATGCGTTGCTAATTGCGTCGCAATATTTTGTTGTCACAGAGGCGTCGCAAAGTGATCGCAATTAGCGAAGCATAATTGCGTCGCTAAATTTGTGCCGCTATTCAGTATTTTCTTGTAGTAAATTTAACAAGTATTTCAGGGCTTAAAAATATTTATTTAATCAAAAGGCATCAAGAAACGTGTTTTGAATCAAGTGCCAAAGGTAAGTTTCAAAATTCAGAGCCTGGAGTCGACACCTAGAAAGTCTGGAGCCGACCCCATGGCCAATCAAATGTTTTCTGATTTTTGATACGGTCCGGAGCCGGAGGAGACACCCAGAGTTTCGGAGCCGACCCAGAGTTTCGGAGTCGACACTTACAGTGTCTGGAGCCGACTCCGATGCGGGGACAGAACGCATGATTTTTGACTACCTTGGAGCCGACACTTACAGTCTTTTGGAGCCGACACCTGAAATGGCGAGCCGACACTTACTTTTTCGGAGCCGACTCCTCAACGAACTCAGAACTTTCTATTTTTGGATACACGACTTGGAGCCGACACCTGAAAAGTTGGAGCCGACTCCAACCTGTCAGGAACGGATTTTAAATTGCCAGATCAGCTCAACGGTAATATTTTTTTACCTAACCTCTAACGGCTATATTTTGTTTTTCCAGGTACATTCCAACGGCTAGTTTCCACCCAAAAATGGATTAAAGGAATCTATAAAAGGGGGAAATCGTTTGAAAAAAAAGGAAAAAGAAAAAAAGAGAAATCAAAAATCGAAAGTCTTGAGAGAAATCAAGAGAAAAGGTTCAAATCCTTCCACTCCAAAAAGCTCAAAGAGAAATCCAAGGCGTTCAAAAAAATCGAGGATTTTCCAAAAGAAGAAAAAGCCAATTTCCCAACTTCTCACTGCAACATTGTGAAGAATCTGAGCTGAGGCTGATTCAACATTCAAAAGAGAAGAGGAAAAGAAGAAAAGAAGAAAAGCTCAAATCAATCATCTTCAAACAGGCTTTTCTAACCTTGTTTATTTATTGAATATTTGCTCATTTAAGGAGCTGTTGTTATTGTAAACATTATTCTTTCTTGTTTTTTGCTAGTTCAATCAGGGGATTGAATTAGTGGAGGTAGTATACCTCGGGACAAGCTAGATTAGCTTGTGTTGGGTTTTGTGCTGGTGAGCCCGGAAAACCAGCTGGGTTCGTTGTGATCCCTGGGAAACAACAAGTTTTGAGTTGTGAGCTTGTAAAACAACTCGGCTGTAATCAAGTTGATTATAGTGTGGACCCAAGTGAACTTGGGAGTGGACGTAGGTGTTGGATACACCGAACCACTATAAAATTCTTGTGTTTGCCGTGCTTTTTGTCTCTCTCTCTATCTCTTATTTGTGCTTAAATTTATTTGCACTTAATTATTTCAAAGCAATAGTTTTAAAAGGTTAAAATTTTTAAGAACCCAATTCACCCCCCCTCTTGGGTTGCCATCTGGGCCAACAATTGGTATCAGAGCAAGTGCTCATTTTATTTGATCAACGATCAAGAGCTAAAGATCCAAATGGCAGCTCAAGCTGGTTCATTTGCTGAAGGTCATTCTACTAATAGACCTCCTTTGTTTAATGGAACTATTATATTGGAAAGCTAGAATGAGAATTTTTATTCAAGCTTTAGATTATGAACTTATGGGGTATCATATTAATGGACCTAGCACACACCCACAATTAGAGTGGATCAATTGTTCCTAAAGCCCGAAAGGGATTGGAATGAAATGATAAAAATGGCTCAGCTTAATGCTAAGGCCATGAATGTTTTATATTGTTCATTAGATGCTAATGAATTTAATAGAATTTCTACATGTATTTCGCAAAAGAAATTTGGGATAGATTAGAAGTTACCCATGAGGGTACTAATCAAGTTAAAGAATCAAAATTAATATTTTGTGCATAAATATGAATTGTTTAGCATGGAACAAACTGAAACTATCACATGCATGTACACTAGATTACTGATATTGTAAATGGTTTGAAAAGTCTTGGTAAGACCTATACTAATTCTGAACTTGTTCGTAAAATTCTTAGGTCACTTCCAAGACATGGGAAGCAAAGGTGACTGCAATCCAAGAAGCCAAGGACCTAAATTTTACCTTTGGAGGAGCTACTTGGATCCTTGATGACCATGAGCTAACCATGAAACAACATCAAGAGGAGAAGTCAAAAAGAAGACAATGCTCTTAAAGCTGCAGAAAAGGAAAAGCAGCAGTGATGAAGAAGAGGAAGATGATGCAAGAAAATTTAAAAATTCATGCAAAGAAGAGACCCTTCCACAAGAAGAAATCTGGAACAAAAATGGAAGGAGAAAAGAGAAAAGAGAAGGACAAAGAAAAAGAAAAGAGCCCTTAATTTGTTATGAATGTAAGAAACCGGGGCACTTTAGATATGATTGTCCTCAACTGAAGAAAGCCTAAAAAAAAAAGAAGGCTATGTTGCAACTTGGAGCGACAGCGATGAATCCTCTTCGAGGAAGAACAAAAAGAAGTTGCAAACATTTGCTTTATGGCAAACGATGACAATGAGGTAAGTTCTGAAAACCCTTGTGATGATTTGCATTTGATGAATTATTTGAAGCTTTTAATGAACTAGTTGATGATTTTAAAGTTTTGAAAAAGAAATAAATTTTTGAAAAATGATAATTCAATTCTCATTAAAGAAAAAGATAATCTTACTCATGAATTGAAGATGCTGAAATCTGAAAATGAAATTTGACAAAAGAAAAGAATCAATTTCAATGAAAATGATAAATTAAAGAAGGAAGTTGATAAATATAAAATATTGTTGATAAATTTACTATAGTTCTGAAAAACTTAATTTATTATTGAGTAATCAAAGAGCTATATTTGATAAGCTGGATTAGGATATAGACCTAACATAAAAAAAAGTTTGTCAAAAACTTCTTTAGAAAAGAACAAATAAAGATGATGTTACATGTCATTATTGTAACAAGAAAGGACATAAATCCTATGAATGTAACAAGAAATAGTAACAAGAATTTAAGTAGTAAAGGAAAGAAAATATGGGTTCCCAAAGGAACAATCTTTTATGCTACTAACCATGAAGGACCCAAGAAGGCTTGGGTACCTAAATATAAGACTTGATATTTTTGCAGGAGTGTCTTGCGGCCAAAAGATCAAAGCGAAAGTGGTATCTCGATAGTGGCTGCTCAAGACACATGACGGGTGACAAGGATCAATTCATCACCCTTGAAAGCAAAAGAGGAGGAGTTGTTACATTTGGTGACAATGGCAAAGGCCAAATCATGGGGTTTGGTAAAATTCAAATAACTCCCTCCACATATATTGAAAATGTTTATATGTAATGGTTTAAAACATAATCTAATTAGTATTAGCCAATTATGTGATAAAGGTTTTAAAGTATCATTTGAAGCTTCTATCTGCACTGTTTCTAATCCCATTGATAATAGCATTATTTTTATTGGAAATAGAAATGGCAATGTATACTTGATTGATTTAGACAATTTGTCTACTAGTAATCATTGCTTAGTTGCTAATAATGCTAATATGAATGAGATTGGTTGGTTATGGCATCGTAGATTAGGTCATGCAAGCACACACCTAATTTCAAAATTAATTAGAATGGATTTAGTAAAAGGACTTCCAACTAGATTTTGAAAATAACAAATTTGTGATGCATGTCAATTTGGAAAACAAACTAGAAACTCTTTCAAAACTAAAAATATTGTTTCCACTTCTAGGCCACTTGAACTACTTCACATGGATCTTTTTGGACCTACTAGAACCACTAGTCTAGGAGGAAAGAAATATGGTCTTGTGATTGTAGATGATTATTCTAGATACACTTGGGTATTGTTTTTAGCTCATAAAGATGAGACCTTTCCATTATTTTTGAAATTCTTCAAGAAGGTCACAAATGAGAAAAACAACACCATAGTGTCTCTTAGAAGTGATCATGGCACTGAATTTGAAAATCATTTATTTGAAAACTTTTGCATTGAAAATGGCATTCATCATAATTTTTCAGCACCTAGAACACCACAACAAAATGGAGTTGTAGAAAGAAAAATAGAACTTTAGAAGACATGGCCCGTACCATGCTATGTGAAAGCAACCTACAAAATACTTTTGGGCGGAAGCTATAAACACGGCATGTTACATTCTTAATAGAGCTTTAATTAGGCCAATCATTAAGAAAACTCCTTATGAACTATGGAACAATAGAAAACCAAACATAAGTTACTTTCATGCATTTGGTTGTAAATGTTTCATTCATAATAATGGTAAAGATAATCTAGGAAAATTTGATGCAAAATCTGATGAAGGCATTTTCTTAGGATATTCAACATCTAGTAAAGCCTATAGAGTGTTTAACAAGAGAAACTTAATTGTAGAAGAATCTATTCATGTAATTTTTGATGAATCTTTAGCATCAAGTTCAGAAAAGATTGATGATGAGGAAGATACAAACATTTAGAAAGAGATATTGAAAAATTGAATATAGATGTATCTTCAGATCATGAACAAGAAGCTAAAGATGATGATTCTCCTAGTGTTGATGTTGTTGATGCAAATCATAATGATGTAGATCTTCCTAGAGATTGGAGATATGCCTATGGTCATCCAAAAGAATTAATTATAGGTGATCCATCTCAAGGAGTAAGAACTAGATCATCAATGAGAAACATCAATAATCATCTTGCATTTGTATCTCAAATTGAACCTAAAACTATTGAAGAAGCTGAAAAAGATAATAATTGGATGTTAGCTATGCAAGAAGAATTAAATCAATTTACTAGGAATAATGTCTGGACCCTTGTAGATAGACCTAAAGATCATTCTGTTATAGGATCAAAATGGGTATTTAGAAATAAATTAGATGAAAATGGCATAGTAATTAGAAACAAAGCTAGATTAGTGCAAAAGGATATAATCAAGAAGAAGGAATTGATTTTGATGAAACTTTTGCACCTGTAGCTAGATTAGAAGCAATTAGATTATTACTTGCATTTGCATGTCATATGCATATCAATTTATTTCAAATGGATGTTAAAAGTGCATTTTTAAATGGATTTATAAATGAAGAAGTTTTTGTTGAACAACCACCTGGTTTTGAAGATCATGAATTTTCAAATCATGTTTTTAAATTGCACAAAGCACTATATGGTTTAAAACAAGCACCTAGAGCTTGGTATGAAAGATTAAGTAAATTTCTGATTGAAAATGATTTTTCAAGAGGAAATGTTGATAAAACACTATTTTTGAAAAGAAAAGACAAGGATTTATTAGTAGTACAAATATATGTTGATGATATTGTATTCGGTGCTACTAACAATCTTTTGTGTCAAGAATTTGCTAAGTTAATGCAGGGTGAATTCGAAATGAGCATGATGGGAGAACTCAACTTCTTCCTAGGACTTCAAATCAAGCAAAGCAAAGAGGGGATTTTCATCAATCAAGCAAATACACAAAAGAACTTCTCAAGAAGTTTGGAATGGAGTCAATCAAACCCTTGGAACACCTATGAGTCCTTCATGCAAATTGGACAAAGATGAAGATGGTAAGAAAGTAGATCAAAAATATTATAGAGGTATGATCGGATCTCTTCTTTACTTAACAGCTAGTAGACCAGATATCATGTTTGCTGTTTGTTTATGTGCTAGATTTCAATCTGAACCTAAAGAATCTCACTTAATTGCTGTGAAAAGAATCTTAAGATATTTAAGTGGAACTAAAAATGTAGGTTTATGGTATTCTAGAGACTCAACATTAAACTTGATTGCATATTCTGATTCTGACTATGCTGGATGTAAACTAGATAGAAAAAGCACAAGTGGTGCATGTCAATTTTTAGGAAGTAACTTAATCTCTTGGTTTAGCAAAAAGCAAAATTCGGTTGCATTATCAACTGCTGAAGCAGAATATGTTGCAGCTGGAAGTTGCTGTGCTCAAATCCTTTGGATTAAGAGACAACTTGAAGATTATGGCATAACACTTGATAAAACTCCTATTAGATGTGATAATACAAGTGCAATAAATTTAACTAAAAATCCAATTCAACATTCAAGAACAAAACACATTGAAATTAGATATCACTTTATAAGAGAACATGTAGCTAATAATGAAATTTGTCTTGATTATGTTAATACTGAAGAACAATTAGCTGATATATTTACAAAACCTTTGAGTGAAGAGAGATTTTGTTATCTTAGAGGTGAATTAGGGATTTGTGACCCTTTGGAATGATTTTGAAACTCTAAGGAATGACTATCTAGATTTCTATTAATTTCTTGATATTCCTTTCATAATTTTAAGGACAAATTATCTAGTCATCTGAGCAATTTGATTCTTCATATTCCAAAGATTTTTTCAAAATTTTATTGAACCTATTTTGACAAGTTTCAGATGTTTGAATCTCAGTTTTTCTCTGAAACTGTCAGTGGAGTCGACACCTCAGTTTGAGGAGTCGACACCTCGTCTGTGTCGCTCTCGGTCCCTGACCTTGGAGCCGACACCCGTATAAGTGGAGCCGACTCCAGTTCGAGCGCTGACTGTGTTAGCGATTTGGAGTCGACACCCGACTTTGCGGGAGTCGACACCTGGGGGTCCCAAATCGACTTTATTAGGGCAGAGTCGACACCTTCGTCATTTCATTCATTTTCAATCTTAACCAAACTCTTTCCAAACTCTCTCAAAACCTCCCCAACTCAAATTCCACTCTATTCGAACTTTCCTAAGGATCTAAATGGCACCTAAGCGGAGAGGATCTGTACTTGGAGCGCCCGTGACGACTGGAAAGCGTTCGGCGAGGCGACCCATCCGTGAGCCGTCTCCGAGTGAGGATTTCGCAACCCAATCGGACAATCCAGGCCCTTCTTCTCCTCAGGTAGACACCTTAGCCGGGAGAGTAATTACCATGGGTAGAAAGGTGATTTCGAATTCTTTGAGTCCGAGGGTTTTTCAATTGGAAATCAACTCAAAGAGCTAGGTTGGGATAAAGTGTGCTCATTAGATGTTCCTACCTATCCGGCCCTAGTCAAGGAGTTCTACTTCAATTTGTCAAGAGGTGATGGTGGGATCGTAAGCTCTGTTAGAGGTAAAAGAGTCCACCTTACTTTTCAGAAATTAGGAAATCTTCTAAGCATTCCTATCACTGGATTAGCAGATATTCACAGTGAGAGGTCAGATGCTCTGTCAAGGATGTTAGGGAGAGAAGTAACAGAATTTGAAGAGGTTAGGGCTAACCAATTGCCCTTGGAGTTGAGGTTACTTCATAATATTTGCAGCAGAATTTTATTCCCTAAGACCGACGATTTGAGTATGTCTCGGAGCGAGACATAGTGGTGATGGATAGTGTGTTGACTGGTCAACCCATAAACCTTGCTGCAATGATGATTTTCTATATGGCCGAGGCTGGAGGAAAAAGGAGATCTTCCCTACCCTACGGTATGATTTTGACTATGGTTTTCAGGAGCCAAGGAGTTGTGATTTTGGATAATGAGCCTTCCAAGAACCTTAGGCATACTGACTACTATAGTTTGGCTACAGTTCATCGGATGGGATTTGTGAAGGTTAATGGACAATGGGAGAGGAAAGGTAGTTTGGATGAGAGAGCCACTGAAATGAGGTCTTCAGCACCTTTTGAGGCTGGTCCGTCTGTGAGGGTTCCTTCTCCACAGCCTGGCAGTCTGCTCCTGCTCTGTTCCATTCTGGTACCTCATCTACTTCATCTATCGGATTTTCAGACATTCAATTGGAGCAACTTAAAAGTCTACTTGCTGCTCAAAGGAAGAAATGAAGACTGAGTTTGATAGTAATTTATGAATTTAAAGAGACTCTTTATTCTTTGGATGATCGCATTGAAAAATTGAGTCCACTCTTGGCTCATCTGCTGAATCCTTAAGGAATGATCTAAAGAACATATTTGAAGAACTTAAGGATATTTGTGGAGACTCAGAAACCTACTCCAGATGCAATGCTGAACTTCAAGATAAGATTATGACTGCATGTGCATTTGTGGACAGAAGGTTAAAAGAATTTGTAAGAACTCAGAGCGACGGGATGGGAAGAATTCTAGAAGACTTACAGAGACTTATTAGAATACGTGATTATCTTGCTATGTAATGACTTTATTAATGTAGTTTGATGTTTGTTTTAATGAAGAATAGTTGATGTATGTTTATCTTTAAATTTTCATGTAATGAAGAATAGGTTGATGTTTGACAATGAACAGTTTCACTTTGCAATACCTGACTTTTTGATGTAATGAAATTATCTTTTGATCTATCAATTTTATCATTTTACTCTTCTTAATCTTTTTGTTGATTACAAAAAAGGGGAGAAAGTTATGTCGTATATGCATTGATTGGTATTTGATTGGTATTAAATTATTTTGGATATGCATTAATTTAAATAAGCTTAAGTGAAAATTGATATAACTGAATTCTAGGTATCAAACATAAAATATAAAGCAAAAGGAAGAACAATTGTTAAATTGAACTTCATAGGGGGAGCTACCTTATTCAGGGGGAGCTTACCTGTGAGGATCACATCTTTGAAAATTTTGATTTGAGAATCCTATGCATATACTCAATGTTTTTATAATCATCAAAAAGGGGGAGATTGTTGACCCAATTATTGATTTTGATGATTAATAAAGGAATTGAGTATATTCATTGTGTTACTAATAAATTTAACAAGTGTTTCAGGGCTTAAAATATTTGTTTAATCAAAAGGCATCAAGAAACGTGTTTTGAATCAAGTGCCAAAGGTAAGTTTCAAAATCAAAGCCTGGAGTCGACACCTAGAAAGTCTGGAGCCGACCCCATGGCCAATCAAATGTCTTTCTGATTTTTGATACGGTCCGAAGCTGACACCCAGAGTTTCGGAGTCGACACTTACAGTGTCTGGAGCCGACTCCGATACGGGGACAGAACGCATGATTTTTGACTATCTTGGAGCCGACACTTACAGTCTTTTGGAGCCGACACCTGAACATGGCGAGCCGACACTTTATTTTTTCAGAGCCGACTCCTCAACGAGCTCAGAACTTTCTATTTTTGGATACACGACTTGGAGCCGACACCTGAAAAGTTGGAGCCGACTCCAACCTGTCAGGAACGGATTTTTAAATTGCCAGATCAGCTCAAACGGTAATATTTTCTTTACCTAACCCCTAACGGCTATATTTCATGTATGGAAAAACTTTCCAGATACATTCCAATGGCTAGTTTCACACCCAAAAATGGATTAAACGGAATCTATAAAAGGGGGAAGAGCGTTCGTTTGAAAAAAAAAAGGGAAAAACGGAAAATATAGAGAAATCATATTAAAAAAATCTGAGAGGTCTTGAGCAAGAAATCAAGAGAAAAGAATCCACGTTCAAATTCTTTCACTCCAAAAGCTCAAAGTGAAATCCAAGGCGTTCAACTTGAAAAATCGAAGGATTTTCCAAAAGAAGAAAAAGCCCTATTTTTGTGATTTCCCAACTTCTCATCTGCAACATCTGTGAAGAATCGGAGCTGAGGCTTGATTCAACATCTCAAAAGAGAAGAGGAAAAGAAGAAAAGCTCAAATCCAATCATTTCAAATCAGGCTTTTCTAAACTTGTTTATTTACTTTGAATATTTGCTCATTTAAGGAGTTGTGTGTTATTGTAAACATTATTCTTTCTTTTTTTTGCTAGTTCAATCAGGGGGATTGAATTAGTGGAGGTAGTATACCTCGGGACAAGCTAAATTAGCTTGTGTTAGGGTTTTGTGCTGGTGAGCCCAGAAAACTAGCTGGGTTCGTTGTGATCCCTGGAAAACAACAAGTTTTGAGTTGTGATCTTATAAAATAACTCGGCTGTAATCTAGTTGATTATAGTGTGGACCCAAGTGGAACTTGGAAGTAGACGTAGGTGTTGGATACAATGAACCACTATAAAATTCTTGTGTTTGTTGTGCTTTAATTGTCTCTCTCTCTATCTCTTCATTTATGATTAAAATTTATTCTGCACTTAATTATTTCAAAGCCAATAGTTTTAAAAGGTTAAAATTTTTAAGAACCCAATTCACCCCTCCCCCCTCTTGGGTTGCCATCTGGGCCAACATAAACTACAAGTTAACATCGAGAAGGCAAGTACCAAGGTTGAGGAATTAATCAATGGATTTTGCAAGACTCAAAAAGATGGAATGGAAAGATTTTAGAAGAATTGAAGAGACTTCTAATATTTGATTTGTAACGAAAGATCCTTTCCTTTCCTGCTGCTCCAGCCAAGCCAAGCCAATCAAATTCAATCCAATCCAATCCAGACAATCTATCTTAGTCTACTTTTAGAATTCTATAGCTAAAATCTTATAGTATTTCTAGGTTGTATTTAGGTTCTAAAAGTTAGGTTATGTTATTGTTTTTTAGTTGTTTCACATTTAGCTTGTACTCAGGATATTACTTAAAGTTATATCATGATGTTGTTATATATTTGACTCTACTTGGTTTGACTTGTACTTGACTTTATGTGATCAATGAAATGTATGAACTTTTCATGGCTCAATGAAATATCTTTGATTTTTGTAAAGTGATTGAATTCTGTGATGTTTGGTTCCTATTTTTGATTGATTTGTATCCTAATCTGAGCAAGGACTACCCTATGCTTCCTTAACTTTTTTGTCGATGACAAAAAAGGGGAAGAGTTGTATATATATATGGACTTTCAATAGTGTACACATATATAGGGGGAGTTATCTTACTCAGGGGGAGCTTAATTGAGTTGGTAAAAGCTTATTTAATTTGAATGACTTGAATTGATAATTAGAAATTGATCAATTTGAATTATATAAATCATTGGATAAAATTTTTTTAATTCAAGGGATAGTTAAGCAAATATTTGAAATAGAGTTATTGAAATTTTATTGACTATTATTTTGATTAAAAAGTGGTTTAAGTTGAAGTTTATGAGTTAATTATATATGCATATACTTAGTGTTTTTGTCATCATCAAAAAGGAGAAGATTGTTGATCCAATTATTGATTTTGATAAATAACAAAAATCACATGAGTATATCTCTTACATTACTAATGATTTTGATTAAGTGTTTTAGGAATTTAAATTATTTAAGTAATCAAAATCCAAGGAAAATTGAGTTTGAATCCATATCCTATGTCAAGTGTCAAGTTTTTAGACATTAGAACCGACTCTAGAAGCATTAGAGCCGACTCCGGAGCGTATCGGAACAGTTTGGCACTTTTGACATGGGTTAGAGCCAACTCCTGCAGAGAATTAGAGCCGACTCTAATGGTTATACAGAAACTGTATTTTTTGAGGCTCAATTAGAGCCGACTTCCACATTTGTTAGAGCTAACTCCTGCATGTGAAGTGTCGACCCCACGGAAAGCCAGAGCCAATTCCACAATGAGCAAATGTTACCGTTTCAAGCATCCCGACTTAGAGCCAACTCTAGGCCAGATTAGAGCCGACTCTAATCTATTAGAGGCAAATTTTAGATGTTTCAGAGATGACTCCAGAGCTTGTCTTTTCTCTAGCAAACCTCAACGGCTTTTTCCTCTTTCGTACTAAACATCTTCTCAAGTACTTTTAATAGCTAATTTTTTAAAAAGATGATTAAGAAGAAATTATAAAGGGAGCTATCTGATCGTTCGAAGAAGAAAATAGAGAGGTGAGAGAAATCCAAAAAGAAAAAGTTCACATTTGAAATTCCAAGTGTTCGAAAAAGAGTTTAGAGAAATCCAAAGTATTCAAAAGCCAATCTTGAAGGATTTCCATCAAATAGAAAGAAGAAGAAGAAATCTCTAGTTCTTCAAAAGCCTCTACATCAACAAATCTTTCAAAGCTTCAATCCCATCTTGAGGAAGATCATTTCTGAGGAAAAGAGAAAAAAATGAAAAGCTCAACTTGAGAAATCTTCTAAATTAGGCTCTTCTATTTCTATCTTAATTATATTGCTTATTTGCTCATTTAAGGAGTTGTATATCCGTTGTAACCTTACTCTTATTACATTTGATTAATGATTCAATCAGTGGATTGAATGAGGTGAGACAGTTTGGCCTTGTGCAAGCTAAGGTAGCTTGTGATAGGTTTTTTGCTGGTGAGCCTATGAAAACCGACTGGGTTCATTGTAATCCCATTAAAAAATAACAAGTTTGAGTTATGAACAACTCGGCTATAATCAGGGTGATTATAGTGTGGGTCTAAGAGTTGCTTGAGAGTGGATGTAGGTGTAGCTAACACAGAACCACTATAAATCTTTATGGTTGTCGTGCTTATCTCTTTTTCTTTCTACTCTATCTTTTATACTCTGTTTTGCATTCTTAACACCACACTCACTGCATATATCCTTGTGCACTATCACTTTGTAAAATTATTTTAAGAGTCAAAATTTTTAAGAACCCAATTCATCCCCCCCTCTTGGGTTTCCATCTGGGCCAACAAATTCATATTGTCTTCTTCTTACCTAAGAAATTTTAAGGAGAAATAGATAGGTTTTCATACAGAAACTCATATATATCTGTATGCTAGGCCTTCGATTGCTCAAAATAAATCCTAAAGTTATTGTTGCCGTGGAAATCCGTTCTCTGACCCTAAGAGTTGCGTCAGAAAATTGCGTACCTGAGAGATTGGAGGGCTGTGGTATGTATAGGGGATCACCTAGCTCCTTGGGCGTGTCGTGAGGAGAGGTCTGAAAGTCGTTATGATTCAAAATGGATTCGAATCAAGTTTGTTGTAGGACCAGTAGGATCCATATCTTTTCGGTTAAAGGATCGACGACTGGGAGAGCCGGTTGATGCCTTGAGATTCAGTGATCACATAGACTTAGGCCACTCTTGCGGGTCCTAGGCTACTTCTGGGTATGATTCCTCATTTAGAATCTTATTCAGTTATAGTGAATTCGGACTCTCTCGTGCCGGATTCTGCAGAGGTATTTCGAATGCCTTGGTTCGGCCAGAACGAGGAATAACCTGGTTTTTCAAGGTACAGAATGGCTCAGTTCGGATTGCCAAGATATGAGGATAGCTCGGGTTACCGAGGTACGGTCGGCTCAGATGGCCGAGGTATGAGGATAGCTCGGGTTACCAAGGTACGGTCGGCTTAGATGGCCGAGGTATGAGGATGGTTCGGGTTATCAGGATGACCCGATTTTGTCAAAAGCGATTCGGCTTCATTGCTTGGTTGTTATGTCAGCTGGCTGGTAAGTTGTTTGGATTGGGCATGACCCAATTATCGATGTGGATGGTCAATAATGCAATGATGATTTTATCCCTCATCACATGCCTCCCACTTCCTAGTTCGAAGTGTAAGTTTGGATGTAGGGAGTAGAATTCTGAAGCAATCTTATTTGGGGGATTCAAAAAGGTGGGTAATTATAATATTGTAAATGATGGGGCATTGTTTCGTCATCATTTTTTGCCGCAGCTCGAGGAGGGAATGTCTCGTTTCTAGTAAGCCGCAATAGCGGAAGTTTCACGTAGCGGAACTCCTTTATTTCTGGCGCCCATATCGGAGGTTTTGGCATCTCGGGCTTTCTCTCTGAAGCGTTTATTTAAAGAGAGCTGGGGCGACGCTCCTTCTACAACGCTCCTTTGTCCCTATTATAGAGATTTTTCATTCTTTCTCTAAGCCCTTGCTTGCCTGTTCGTATCCTACCCCCTATTCAGCTAATATGAAGGGTCCAGGCGATGTTGCTTCTGAGGTAACCCTTGACAATCTGGATAGGATCTGTCGCCATTATAGGGTTCCCCTGGATGTAGCCTTATGGGTGCCGAGGACCGAGCATTGAGTTTCGACCGAGTTAAGCCGAGGAGTCTTCTTCTACGAGGAGAGCTTGAGGGCAGGTCTCCGATTCCCTCTTCATCCGCTAATACAGGAGGTGATGAGGTTTTACAACATATGTCCAACGATGGTAGCCCCAAATAGCTGGCGCAATCTTGTTGGGTTCATCTCGATGTGCAGTCGTGTTGGGGTGACTGCGACCCTTCCCATATTCCGAGTCTGTTACAACCTGGTTTCCGGGAGGAGCTCTGAGTGGCCCTATGTTGGTCCCCGAAAGTCATTCAAGATGATTTCTAATAACCCATCTTTGATAAAGGAGTGGAAGTCCTGATTCTTCATTGCCGAATGAAACATCGATTTAGACTTTTTGAGAGGATGGGCGAGCTATGTGAAGGATCCGGAGGCACGCCCGAAGTTGAGCGAGTAGGAGAAGAGAGATTTGGTGACCCTTTGCAGTGGTCAGGAGGTTTCAGCTAGCATTTCTGTTAGCAGAGGATGCCCTTTTCGCCGCCGAGCTTAGCTCTATTGACCCTCAAGGTGAGTCTTTGCTCTGATGGTCAGTGTGTTTATGTAATTTTGCTACTGTTTAACTGAACATTTGTTGTGTTTTCAGCCGAGAGGTCCGCATTTGTGGGCTAAATAAGGAAGGAGCTGGGCAAGAACCACAGGGGCTCCAGCTCTGGGGACAAGCACAGGTCCGAGAAGAGGGCCCGTCCTTCCAGGTCTCGCTCAAGGGAACCTAGGAAAGATGGCATCGGTCGCCACTCCTCTGCTTCAAAGAGGGAGGAAGCAGAAATGCTAATCGTAACTGATAAGCCCTCCCTACCGGAGGAGGGCAAGGTAGCGGAGGAAACCATTGAGGGGAGCTCGGAAGGAGCCGCTGAGGTTTCCCCCCTCCAAATAGTGATTGTATCAAATGACACCGAGGAGATCGCCGGTCCGTCCAGTGATCCTCCCGCTAGATATTCTTCAGTTACCAACGGTGGAGAGTCCACTGCGAGTGGAAGGGGCCCCTGCTCAGTTGGAGGGGTCAGGAGAGGCAGCGGCGGCTGTCGAAGCTCAAGTGGAGCCACCTATTGAGAGGTTGGTGGAGTTCGAAGTGCCTCCTGTTGAGGGTCTCCCTATTATGGTACCAGGGGATGCCGTGAGGGAGATTGAAGTTCAAGTGGAGTCTGCCAGAGATGGGGTGATAGTCGGAGAGGAAGAGGAAGAGGAAGAATCACTGGATGAAGGGGCGCTTGGGCCGAGCTCCCTCAGCTGGGGTCGAAGCATCCGAGGCCCTGCAGGCCAGAGTCTTGATGGAGGAAGCCGAGCGGATGGCGGTCCCTCAGACCGAAGCCCCTCAGGCCGGCTCTTCAGCCATGAGTTCTCTTGTCCACAGCTCAAAGGTGGATGACATGCTTACTGCCTTGATGAGATCTATTTTGCGCACGGGGGGAAGTTCCTCGATGGACGAGCCTACGGTCGAGGATATCATCGATGCGGCTTTCGGTCGGCTTGGGGCGCCAAAGGATATTTACCTTCTCCCTGAAATTAGTAATGCTACTCTTATGAAGATTGCTTCGAACTACGCCTCTCGGGTAAGCTATTGTGCCGAAGTTATAACTCCTAATGGGTTGGTTTGGCCGTGTTTCTTACTTGTATTTTTTTTGCAGAATGCCTTGATTACAAGGGCGTTGAATTGGCACTTAAATTTAGCCATTGGGGCTTGCGCTCAGGCCAGGAAGGAGACGGCTGACCTTCGGATGAGGGTGGATTCAACCAGCCGGCTTTCCTGGGCCTTGGCGTCCGCTAAGGCGGATTTTGAGAGGGTGAGTGAGTCTTACCAACTTACAGCCGAGAAGGCCTCTCAGCTCGAGGCTCAAGTCAGAGAGCTCCATGGTTTTCGCGAGCAATCGAACAAGGCTTGCCTGGAGCTATCCTAGATTAAGGCTAAGCATGCCGACGAAGTTAAGGCCATGCAACAGTATTTAAAAAAGATGGGACCAGCTGAGGGCTAGTCATGCTGAGGAGAAAATAATTGGGGCAGGAGGCTCGAGGAGGAAGAGCACAGGTACCGGCAGCAGCGGGATCAGCTTGCCAGTCTGGATAAGGAACTCGCCGATATGGAAAATCGGCTGAAATGGCAACATGAGCAGATCGCTAGGCTCACTGATGATCTTGATCAATCTCGGTAGGAAATCGGGGATAAACAGTCCTGAATTAATGACCTCAAAGAGGGTCTCTAACAAAATAAATCGGCCAAATTGAAGGCCTTGGAAAAGGTTCAGGAGCTGAGCAATAAAATGACTCGGCAGGAGGAAGATGTATGGTGTCTTTCCATTTATATGCTTTTGGTGCTTTTCTTTTGCCCGTGGGCTCTAACGTCCTGATGTTTTGCAGATGGGCAAAATTGGGCTTGAGGCGCAGGAGCAATTTAAGGCTCTAAGGACGGAGTTATCCGTGAGTCGCCAGATGAATTTCGATCTTAGGAGCCAGTTAGCTGAAGCCAACAACCGGATCGCTTTGGCTGTGGAGGAGTACAAGAGTTCTGCCCAATTTTTTAAAGAGCGTAGAGAGGCTTGTGCCGATACATTCCGGTTCAGCGAGGAGAAACCTGAGCGAAAATCTCTCGAACGTATCCCGAGTTGGATTTATCCTTTCTGGATGTCGAACGTTTTGATGCTTGCACCCCGGGGGCCGAAGAAGCCGAGTATGAGGATATTTCGGACATCGACCTTGACGCTATCCTGGGCCCTAATGAGGCCATGGCTTCCGAAGAATTCCCTCAGTCTGCTACCGAGGAATCCGAGATTCCTCTTCCTACAACATTTGAAGCGGGTGAAGCGAGTCAAGCCCTTTCGGACGTTATCAAAGAGGTTCTCGGGACTGACCCGGACCTTGATTCTTAAGGGTCGCTTATGTATTTTCGCTTTTTCAATCTGTAATCTGATCAAAATTTAATGAATGAATCTTTTGATCTCTCTTTGCCTTATCGTTTTGGTCATTGCTTTTCTGAACGACCTTTTTGCCGGGAGTTCCCTCGTTGGTAAACAAATCGTAAGTGAAATGCGCTTTAAGGTTGGATAGCCCTTGGGGTTCCGATTCAAAGATTCTGCTTAATCGAAGCTAGATTAGCTGGTTTTGTTGATGCATAAAATCATTTGTTTTTCCATGGAACGTAATTCCAACTTTACCTCGATTAGGGCCGATGTTAGGTGCGCGCAAGCTTACTCGATTTTGCTAAGGCACGAAATGGTTCGGTGTGAAAGGGTTGAGAACGGCTCAAATACCTCGGCTGGGGCCGAGGTTAGATAGTTCAGTTTGTCCGAAGTAAAAAGTTGGTACGTTTTTTGCCAAGGCATACGAAATGGCTTGGCTGAAGGATGCTCTGTTTCTGCTCAAGGCATTTATCCCATTGGCCTTTTCCAATGCGGGTCTTTTTAACGTATGCAATAAGTATTTGATTGTCATTGGTCAGCATCACTTTCAAAAGGGGATTTCCCAGGCCTGCCTATATCTCAAGGACCTGCGACCGATTTCCTGCATTTAAGGCTCTTGATTCAAGATCAGAAGAAAATCTTATGCCTTTCATCATAGCTTGGGAGGCGTGTTCGGTGTGCTTCGGAATGCGCTCTTTTCTTGTTGCCCTATCACGTGGTAGCGAGGGAAGGGCATTTCAAATTCCGGGGCTTCCCTCTTTAATGACTGCCCTCGGCTTGCTTGCCTATAAAATGGGGAGAGCAGGCCGTGTTAGGTTATCTCCCGAGACCTTTTCCTTTTGTGAGTTGTAAGGGCTTTCATGGCGCCCGTTTCATTGAGAGCGGAGAGATCGAGCTTCCTTTTGAAAGTTGGTTCGTCCCAGATAGTTGGGGTGATGGAGAAGTGCTGAAGAGCAGATAGTCCTCAAGGAAGAATTCTCGGAGGTCATATGGAGAGCGCACGGGAGGCCCGCAGAAGTCATATGGGGAGCGCACGTATGCGCTTCCTATGTGTCCTTTGTCACTTGCCATAAGGACCACATGAAATGCAAAGCATACGTATCCCCCATGGAAGACATGGGACTCACCTCCTCCCCCAATTTGAATTCCTCAGTTCATCCGTCTGAGGAATCTTTTTTCATATGAAGAGGGAGGAGGGATGTGTGGGTCTGCTGGTTCTCTGCCTATGTGCTTGGGCAGTGGCTAGTAGACTAGCATCCCACTCGGGGGATGCTTCATTGGCATAAGCATCCACGGGTCTTTGACCTGGTTATGATCCCCCAACGTGTCCGTCCGAGGATTCATGGATGGCGTACTTTGTTCTTTCGCATTAACCAGTGGCTCAGCAGAGCTTGTCTGGTTTCTCTGATTTTTGGGGTCAGATGTAAAGACATTGTTATCGACCGAAGTTGCTCAGTCGAGCTTTTATTTTATCTTTATTTCCTGTGCTATGATGCACTTGTAATGCCTCTCAGGAGGTTATAATTCTTTCATCAATAAAGAAAGTTTCTATTCTTTCTTCTTTTAACATATGTTTCCTTTTCTGATGTGATTGTGTTGAGAGTTGCTACTCTTATTTTATTCTTTTCGGACCGTAGCATAATCTATAAGTCCAGCAGCGCTTTTGCTACTTTATTTTTGTTGACATGACATTCAGTCCTCTGTGGAGGAAGTGTTTATCTCTGTTTAGGTCAGAGGGAGGCCTGGGCGGCCCTGTGAGCTCATGTGGTAAACATGATCTTATTTAAGGGATGAAGTATATATTTCTTTGAAAAGAAATAACTTGCATAATCTTGCTGGCAAGCAGAGAAAGGTTACTTACCACTGCCAAAGCATGATAGGACGCCTTAGTTGCGTCAGAGTGTTTGAGGAATCACTCGATCAGGCCGAAGCTTTAGAACTATATCACTCGGTTTGTCCAAGGCTTTAGAAATATATCACTCGGTTTGTCCGAGGCTTCAAAAATATATCACTCGGTTTGTCCGAGGCTTCAGAAATATATCACTCGGTTTGGCCGATGCTTCAAGATTATATTTTACTTGGCGCTGCCAAGGTACGGAGACCATCACTCGCCTTGGTCGAGGCTTCAAGATTATATTTTACTTGACGCTGCCAAGGTATGGAGACCATCACTCGGCTTGGCCGAAGCTTCAGGAATATATCACTCGGTTTGGCCGAGGCTTCAAGATTATATTTTACTTGGCGCTGCCAAGGTATGGAGACCATCACTAGGCTTGGCCAAAGCTTCAGGAATATATCACTCGGTTTGACCGAGGCTTCAGGATTATATTTTACTTGGCGCTGCCAAGGTAGAGACCATCACTCGGCTTGGCCAAGGCTTCAGGAATATATCACTCGGTTTGGTCGAGGCTTCAAGATTATATTTTACTTGGCGCTGCCAAGGTACAGAGACCATCACTCGGCTTGGCCGAGGCTTCAAAAATATATCACTTGGTTTGGCCGAGGCTTCAAGATTATATTTTACTTGGCGCTGCCAAGGTACAAAGACATCACTCGGATTGGCCGAGGCTTCAGGAATATATCAGTCGGTTTGGCCGAGGCTTCAAGATTATATTTTACTTGGTGCTGCCAAGGTACAGAGACCATCACTCGGCTTGGCCGAGGCTTCAAGAATATATCACTCGATTTGGCCGAGCTTCAAGATTATATTTTACTTGGCGCTACCAAGGTACAGAGACCATCACTCGGCTTGGCCGAAGCTTCAGGAATATATCACTCGGTTTGGCCGAGGCTTCAAGATTATATTTTACTTGGCACTGCCAAGGTACGGAGACCATCACTCGGCTTGGCCGAGGCTTCAGGAATATATCACTCGGTTTGGCTGAGGCTTCAAGATTATATTTTACTTGGCGCTGCCAAGGTACGGAGACCATCACTCGGCTTGGCCGATATATTTTACTTGGCACGGCCAAGGTACAAAGATAGCTAGGCTTGGCCGATATATTTTACTTGGCACGGCCAAGGTACGAAGATCGCTCGGCTTGGCCGATATATTTTACTTGGCACGGCCAAGGTACGAAGATCGCTCGGCTTGGCCGATATATTTTACTTGGCATGGCCAAGGTATGAAGATCGCTCAGCTTGACCGATATATTTTACTTGGCGCAGCCAAGGTACGAAGATCGCTCAGCTTGGCCGATATATTTTACTTGGCGCGGCCAAGGTACGGAGATCGCTCGGCTCGGCTGAGGATTTCATGACCTGCTTCTCATTGCAGCTTTCAAGGAGAGTTATAAGAATTTTGCAAGCCTTTGAGAACTAAATTTAATTCAATGAACAAAAATGAGTTTAGTAAGAGTGTACTTTCACTGATAATATGCACGGAGATTATCTGAGTTCCACATCCGAGGAATAGATTTTCATCCAAATCTTGGAGTTTATAGGTGCCGGATCTGATTACTTTCGTCACTTGGTAGGGACCTTCCCAATTTGGGGACAATTTTCCTTGCTCCAGTGGCTTCGAGATAGATACCTTCTGAAGCACTAGATCACCGAGGAGGAAAAACTTTCCTTGGACTCTGGTGGAGTGATAACGAGCTACTCTCTGTTGGTAGGCGGCCATCCGGATTCGGGCTTTCTCCCTGACTTCTTCTATCAAGTCAAGATTAGTTCGGAGCTGCTCGCCATTGGATTCTTCTGAATAGCCTTCCACACGAGGGGATGGGAGTCTGACTTCCATAGGGATTGCAGCTTCTGTGCCAAAAGCTATCTTGAATAGGGTCTGCCCTATGGGTACTCTCTCGGTAGTCCGATATGCCCACAATACAGGGTGGAGTTCCTCGGCCCATCGACCTCACGTCCGGTTGAGCCGAGCTTTGATTCCCTGTAGGAGAGTTCGGTTGGTTACCTCGGCTTCTCCATTAGCTTAAGGATGTCTGACCAACGTCAGGCGATGAGAATGCCATGATCCTCGCAGAACTCTCAGAACTTAGGGTTGTCGAACTGCTTCTTGTTGTCAGTGATGATAGTGTGGGGAAGATCGAAGCAACAAATGATGGACTTCCACACAAAGTATTTAGCACGGGCTTCGGTTATTTGGGTGACTGCCTCGGCTTCAACCCATTTAGTAAAATAATCAATTGCAATAAATAAGAACTTCCTTTACCCGTTGCAAGGGGGAAAGGGCCAAGAATATCCATCCCCACTTGGCGAAAGGCCAGGGGGATGATATGAAAGTTAGGTGCATCGAGGGGAGCCTCTGAACATTCAAATGCCTCTGGCATGAATCACAAGTTCGAACGAGGTCATCGGCATCTTTTTTGCATTGTCAGCCAATAATACCCTTGACGCAGCCCTTTGTGGCATAGGGCCCGACCACCGAGATGATTGTCGCAGATACCTTCGTAGACCTCCCGAAGGGCATAGTCAGCCTCTATTGGTCGAAGGTATTTGAGCCACGGCATTGAGAAGGACCACTTGTATAGCCAGTCATCAATCAGAACATAATGAGATGATTGCAATTTCAACTTCCTTACTCCCTTTCTATCAGTGGGCAGCAACCCTTCTTTGAGGTACTGGTGCAGGGGATCCATCCAGGATGGTTCGGTGTCAATCTGCATCATCTGATCAGCATCGGTGATGCTGGGCTTCTCCAGGACCTCCAAGTGAAATTTTCGCTCGAGATCCATTGACTCCGCAGTCGCCAGGCGGGACAGAAGGTCGGCATGCATGTTTTCAGTCCTTAGGATCTAGATAATTTTAAATTCATCAAAATAGAAGGATAGATCGCGCACCTTTTGGAGGTACCGAATCATACTTGGCTCTCGAGCCTCGAATTCTTCTTGCACCTGGCCAGCCACCAATTGGGAGTTGGTGTAGGCAATCAGTTTTTTGACTTTAAGCTCATGGGCGATTCGGAGTTCATAGAGAAAGGCTTCATACTCTGCTTCATTGTTTGAAGCCAGGAAGGAAAAGTGGATGTCATATTCAAAGGTTACACCCTCTGGACTAGTGAGGACCAGGTCGGTGCCAGAGCTGCTTGCACTGGAGGATCCATCAGCATGAAGTAACTATGGGGCACTGGGCTTTGGTTGTCCGGGTGAATCTGAAGCAGAGCCATCTTCGGGTATGGTGCATTCGAGGAGGAAGTCCGCTAGAACCTAGGCTTTAATGGCTGGACAAGGCTAATATTGAATGTCGTGCTTGCTCAGCTCAATGGCCCACTTGGTCATTCTCCCCGATGCTTCCGAACGATGGATAATTGCCTTGAGGGGTTGGTCGGTCAGGATGACGATGGTGTGCGCTTGGAAGTATGGCCGCAACTTTCGGACCGATGTTACCAGAGCTAGGACCATCTTCTCGACTCGAGTGTACCTTATTTCAGCATCTTTGAGTAGTTTACTGACATAATAGATAGGTCTTTGAACTCTGTTCTCCTCTCTGATTAGCATCGAGCCAACAACGTTTTCAGAGACCGCCAAGTACAGGTTCAGTATTTCCCTTAGCTTCGGGCTGCTGAGGAGAGGTGGTGAGCCAAGGTATTTTTTGAGGTCTTCAAAGGACTTCTGGAAATCATGGGTCCATTGGAAATTCTTGGCCGACCGGAGCACTTTGAAGAAGGGAAGGCATTTCTCGGTCGATCGAGCAATGAAGCGGCTGAGGGCTTCCACTCTCCCAGCAAGGCATTGTACATCCTTAACTGACCCAGGCGGGGCCATTTGTTGTAAGGCTTGGATCTTCTGAGGGTTTGCCTCGATGCCTCGCTGAGAAACCATGAAGCCGAGGAATTTTTTGGAATTGACCCCGAAGGCGCATTTGGTGGGATTGAGCTTCATCTGATACTTTCAAAGTGTAGCAAAGCTCTCCACAAGTTCCTTGATGTGCTGGGATGCCTCCTTGCTTTTCATCAGCATATCATCGATATACACCTCCATGTTCCGACCGATTTGCTTCTTGAAGACTTTGTTGACTAGCCTTTGGTAGGTGACACCTGCATTTTTCAAACCAAAGGGCATAACTCGGTAACAATAGATATCTCAGTCGGTGATAAAGGCAGTTTTCTCCTTATCTTTGGGTGCCATTCGGATCTGGTTGTAGCCCGAATAGGCATCCATAAAAGTCAGCATTTGATGGCTCGAAGTTGAATCCACAAGCTGATCGATCCGCGGAAGGAGGAAGCTATCCTTTGGGCAGGCCTTGTTGAGGTCAGTGAAGTTGATGCAGATCCTCCATTTGCCATTTGACTTTTTTACCATGACCACGTTTGCCAGCCAGTCGAGGTAACTAACCTCCCGGATAAACTTGGCTTTGATGAGTTTATCCACCTCTTCTTCGATGGCTTTTTGGTGCTCGGGGGCGAAGTTCCTTTTCTTCTGCTTAATGGGCCTGAATGTCTCGTCCACGCTGAGGCGATGGACCAGGATGTCTGGGCTGATTCCAGGCATATCCAATGTAGACCAGGTGAAGACGTCAGCATTCCTTCAAAGGAATTCGATTAATTCTTGCCGAGGCTTTCCTTCTAACTGCAATCCAACCTTTATAGTTCGATCGGGCCGAGCCTCGTCAAGTGGTACCTCCTCCAGTTCTTTGGCCGGCTCTCCTCGTTGCTCAGTGAGATCTTCCTGAGCATCCAGTCCGTCCACCTTGGGCTTTCCGGATTGAAGGTTGGCGACAAAGCAATGTCGAGCTATGATCTGACTTCCTCGAACAACTCCCACTCCCCATTCGGTGGGGAACTTCATGGCGAGATGGGGAATGAAAATGATGGCTTTGAGAGATATTTGCCTCGGTCTACCGAGGATGGCGTTGTAGGGAGACCTGAACTTGGTCACAAGAAAATTCATGAGCACGGTAGCCATGCGGGGCCAGATGCCGGCTCGGACTGACAGAGTGATGGCTCCTTCAGGAATTATGGAATCACCTGTGAAGCCCACTAGGGTGGACTCCATCGGTCGGAGGCTTTCTATCCGGAATTTTAATCTCACAAAGGCATTGAAATACAGAACATTAACAGAGCTTCCACTATCAACCAAGATTCGGTGTACATCATAATTGTTCATATTTAAAGATACAACCAGAGCATCATCATGGGGTACTGTACCTCCCCAAGGTCTTCATCAGAGAAAGTGAGCTCATCAATCTGAGCCTTCTTTGGTGAATTTTCCTCCTCGCCTGGCCAAGAGGATGGGGATTCGGCCGCCGCTATCACATTGACATTGCCAAGGATCAGGGGATTCGGTGGAGGAAGCTGGCGAGGCTCAGGTTGATGATTCTCCTCATTGTTCGGCTCAAGGGGACCCCTGAACTGGTCCAGCCTGCCGCCGAATCAATCGCTCGATCTCATTCTTTAGCTGCCAGCAGTCTTCAGTATCATGCCCGTAGTCTCGATGAAAGTAGCAGTACTTGGTAAGGTCCCTCTGAGTTGCATTGCCTCGAAGAGGGAGAGGCCGAGGAATTTATCGCTCAATCTCTATCAGGATATGTGCTCTTGGTGCGGTAAGAAGAGTATAGCGGTCAAACCTTCGAGCTAAACTCCAATTTTGGTCTCGAGGCGGCGACGGAGGAGCTTTGTGGTGGCGATGTGGGCTAGCGCGACGGTGGGCCCGTTGCTTGTCCGATCCCTTTGCCTCTCTCTTCTTCAGCTACTCGGCTTGAACTGATCTTCTTGATTCTTCAACCCTGGCGTACTTGTCCGCCAGGAACATCATGTTCGAAAGACTCTTCGGGTAATTAACCTGTAGAGCCAAGTAGAAGTCTCCCTCCTTGGACACTCATTCGGTCAGGACGGATATGGCCACCTCGTGGTTAAGATGGCCAACTTCTAAGAGGGTTGTGTTGAAGCGGCTGAGGTAATTCTTCAGCGATTCTCCCTCTCTCTGCTTGACCTCGGAGAGGGATTCAGATCTCCGTCACTAGCGACGGCTGCTGACTAACTGGCTGATAAGCAAACAGCTCTGCTCGTCAAAAGAATCAATGGAATCTAGCTTCAGGCTGTTGAACCAAGTTCAGGCAGATCCCCTTAAGGTGGAGGGGAAGGCTTTGCCTAGGATCGCATCTGATGCTCCATGAAACATCATGATGGATCTGAAGCTGCTGAGATGGTCGTCGGGATCGGTGGATCCGTGATACGACTCGATGGTAGAGAGCTTGACATGAGGGAGAATCACTTTCCTCATGATCTTCTCGGAGAAAGGGATGCCCTGCTCCACTTTCGGCTAGGATGGAGGAGCTTGCCTGGCGGCGTCTAACTCCCAACGCCATTCTTGCCGCATCTCTTACATCTGCTACCTGATCCCCTCGTCCAGAGTGGTAGGAGGGATCGGGCGATGGGAAGGCAGCAACGGTGTTGAGTTCTGGGAAGACACCAGAGAAGGAGAACAAACCTGCCTAGATCTGAGCGGGCTCTTCCCTCCAGCTCACTGTGGCGCTGGTTTTGCCTTTACGGGCTGGCGATGATAATCCGCTGCTTCTGGCGGATTGGAGGAAGAAATTGTTGGCAGAGCAGGGGCAGCAGCTCTTCGTGAAGCGGAGGAGCAGGGACGGCAGGGACAAGAGTCGCCTGGAGTCCCTGGACCAACTGGGTCAATGCCTGGACCTACTGGACCAGAGTGGTGAACTGGTCCAACGTTACCACAGTTGCCGATGGTGAAGGGGTTTCAGCTGGCGATGGCAGTAGAGGTACCATATCGCTAATCAGATCAGGCCTTTGAGAGGCGGCCTGATCTTGAGCTTTAGATGTAACTCTTTTCCGATTGGCCATTAAAGGATGCTTCCTTTGGTTCTTAAGTCTTGTCTTCTGGATCATAAGTTTATGGGACTTGGGGCCCATCCTCTAGCGCCAATCTGTTACCGCAGAAATCCGTTCTTAGACTTGGGTATGCCTCTGGCTCCTGATCCAAACGTCAGTTTCATCGCCTCGGATAGAACCTGCAAGACAGTCTGCATGCAAAGGGTGTTATAGGGGTTGCCCTCTGCGGAGGACCCTCCGACGCCCAAGTCAGTGGAGATTCATAGCAAGCAGATCTGAGGAGAAGACTTCACAGAGGAGTTCTTCTTTTGGCGGGTGTTCTCTCTCGAGGGCTCTGAGCTCATGGGGAGCTTCAATGGAGTATGAGAGCCTATGAATGAGTGTGGGTAATTGCGTAAAAGTATGTGTAAGAATTGCCTAAGAGTTGCGTCAGAATTACGTACTTAATAGATTGGAGGGTTGTGGTATTTATAGGGGATCACCTGGCTCCTTGGGCATGTCGTGAGGAGAGGTCTGAAAGTCGTTATGATTCGAAATGGATTCAAATCAAGTTTGTTATAGGACCAGTAGGATTCGTATCTTTTCGGTTAAAGGATCGACGGCTGGGAGAGCTGGTTGATGCCTTGAGATTCAGTGATCACATAGACTTAGGCCACTCTTGCGGGTCCTAGGCCACTTCTGAGTATGATTCCTCATTTGGAATCTTATTCAGTTACAGTGAATTCGGACTCTTCCGCGCCAGATTCCGCAGAGGTATTTCGAATGCCTTGGTTCGGCCAGAATGAGGAATAACCTGGTTTTTCGAGGTACAAAATAGCTCGGTTTGGATTGCCGAGATATGAGGATAGCTCAGGTTACCGAGGTATGTTCGGCTCAGATGGCCGAGGTATGAGGATAGCTCGGGTTACCGAGGTACGGTCGGCTTAGATGGCTGAGGTATGAGAATGGTTCGGATTGTCGGGGCGATCCGATTTTGTCAAAGGCAATTCGGCTTCGTTGGTTGCCTGTTATGTCAGCTGGCTGGTAGGGTGTTTGAATTGGGCATGATCCAATTATCGATATGGGCAATCAATAATGCAATAACTATTTTACCCCTCATCAGTTATAATGAAGAAGTTTAGTGGAAAATGGTGGATTACATCAACTTCATTGACAAAAATAAAGCTTGCCTGAAGGATAATTTTCCTCTTCCAAAAACATCAACTTGTATATACCATGGCAACTATAAGTTATTTAGCTTTATAGATGCATTTTCTAGCTACAACTAAATTCGAATGCATCACTTGGATGAAGCGAAAATGCCCAGATAGCCAAGCTAACACCTCCCTCTCTTTAGAATAGAGGTGAGGAAGATGGGTTCAGGTTAGTGTTTAGTTACTTTTAGGCTATGTCAAATGATTAGAGGCTCTCAATCCAACAAACAAAAATAACAAAAATATCCATTCATCCATCCATGAATGGAGAGGGACTATCAAAAAAGACTCTTTTGTCCTTGTTGCTGCTGAAATCTGTCCTCCGACTCGGGCGCGATCGGGCTCTGGGACGGGCTCCCTCCTGGGCAGACCTGTAAAACAGTCCTCACGCGAGAGGCGTTGGGGGTGGCCCTTCGTGGAAAACCCTCCGACGCTCAAGTCAGCGGGAATCGGCAATCAACAAATAAGAGAAGATGGCTCTCGCTGAAGAGTCTCTCCAAGGGTGGCCTTTCGAGAGCTCTAAGCAGAGCACTAATGGCGAAAAATGGGGGAAGCCAAGGCAGAAGAAGAGTGTGCCAGTGAACAAGTGTGCATACCTGAAGAGTCGGCAGACGACTCTATTTATAGAGGATCACCTGATTTTCTGGGGGCGTCATGGGTCCAAAAGTCGTTAGGATTTGAATCCAGTTTGTTATGAGGTCAGTAAGATTCGTATCTTGTTGGTTAGAGGATCGACGGCTGGGAGAGCTGGTTGATGTCTCGAGATTTGGCGAGTATATAGGCTCCAGGGCTCTAGGCCACTCTTAGATATGATTTCTGTTTGGAATCTTACGAATTTGAACTCTCCCGCACCAAATTTTGCAGAGGCCCTTGAGTGCCCGGGTCTAGCCGGGGCATACTCGGCTGATGAGGCACAGTCGGATAGCTCGATCGGGGCCGAGAGAGACGATATAGCTCGGCTAAGACCGAGAGACGATATAGCTCGGCTAAGGCCGAGAGACGGCATAGCTCGGCTGAGGCCGAGAGATGATATAGCTCGGCTGAGGCCGAGAGATGTGATCCACGCCTTAGGAATCCTTGGCTCGGTGAGGGGCTAAGGTGCCCCAATTTACTGAGGCTGACTTGTCTCTAGCGGGTATTGTTCAGCACGTGGGAGTCAAGGTTGATCCTAGCCCCCTTGCACGATTATTTATGCAATGGTGATTTTACCTCTCAGCACATGCCCCCCACTCCCTAGTTCGAAGCATAGGTTCGGGCGTAGGGAGTATAACTCTGGGTGACATGATTTGAGTGGGTTTGGATTTGATAGCCTGTGTAATGGTGCTCTAATTATTAGCGCCACGTGGCCGCCTTGCTTTTACAGAATGAAACCGTCGCTTTCTAGGGGCAACGGTTAGGGAAGCGCCACATAGCAAATCTCGGTTTTCACGGTGCCTGCAACGGCGGTTCCGAGCATTTCGATCAAGATGCCTTATCTTCTTTTTGAGGTGGTTTCCTTCGGGGGGAAGCAAAGTCGAAGCAACGCTATTCCCATTCGTGGCGTCCCTTCGTTCCTTCCTGGAGAAATTTGTCCTCCTATTTTTTTTTTTTTGCAATCTTGCTCGGTGTTTCTTCTAGCCAGCAGAATGATGAGACCCAGTGACATGGTTTCAGAAATCACCGCTAAGGAATTAGGAAGACTCCGTCAGAAATATGGCATTCCCTCGGATATCGTTCTGCGACTGTAGGGGCCCGAGCGCAGGTTTTCGCATGAGCTAGAGCGTGGGGTCTTTCTTTATGAAGACAGCCTGAAGGCAGACCTCCAATTTCCTCTCCATCCCCTGGTGAAGGAGATCATGAAGTTTTATAACATCTATCCGATAATGGTGGCTCCTAACAGCTGGCGGAGTATCATCGAGTTCATCTCGATGTGTAGCCGAGTTCATGTAACAGCAACTTTGTCCCTGTTCCGCGCTTGTTACCATCTGATGCCTGGGAAGAACTCGGAGTGGTCCTATATCGGACCTCGGAAGTCATTCAGGATGATCGTGGATAAGCCATCGTCTATAAAGGGATGGAAGGTCCGATTCTTTATCGCTGAAGGGAACATCGGTTCTGACTTCCTGCAGGAATGGGAAAATCCTGTTAGGGATATGGAGGCGGGAGAAGGAGGACCTAGGGGTCCTCACCAATAGTCGAACGTTCTCGGCTATTGTCTTACTGTCGGAGGAGGCCCTTTGCGATGTCGGGCTTAGCCCCGTCGATAGGCAGGGTAAGCCCCTTCCCCTTTCTCTGTATTTTCTTTCTTTGGGGCAAATATACCTAGGTTTGACTGGTTGCTCCCCATGTCTGCAACCAAGAAATCTGAGATGGCGGGCCGCATAAAGAAGGAGTTGGGCAAGCACCCAAGAGAGACCAGCAGCGCAGAGAGGCGCAAGCCCGAGAAGAAAGTCCGTCTTTCCGAAGAGCGCTCGCCAGAGGTTGGGTGAGTCAAAGCCAGCCTGCGCTCCTCACCGCTGAAGAAAGGGGACATGGGAGCGCCGGCGATGGAAGAAGGGTTCTCTCCATTGGGGGAAGAGGCAGTAGCCACGATGGGGGAGCACAGAGCAGAGGAGGACTCAGAGAGGGTCACCGAGATCCCCTGTCCTCTGGTGGTGGAGATAGTGGATAGCCCGAAGGAGGCTCCGTCGGAAGTTCAGGGTGAGCCTGTTGTTGAAGGGCCTCCCTCGGATGGGTTAGAGGGTGATGACGTTGGGACAAAGGAAGTGGATGTTCAGGAGGAGTTTCCTGCCGGAGGGGTTCCTCTTGAGGAGGCTAGAGGTGTTGGTGAACAAGTTGAGGCTTCGGTGGAGTCCGCGTGGGAGGAGCAGGCGCCAGTGATTGAAGAGGGGCCTTTGGGTGAAGAAGGAGGACAAGACGATGACCCTCCAGCTGAAGTTTCCTCTGTCAAAGCCTCAGGAAGATTGAGGCCGGGGTTGGCCGAGGTATCTGATGAATTGCAGGTTAGGCTTTTGCTGGAGGAGGTCAGGAGATTGAAGGCTTCTCAGTCTGAGATTGTTCGGGCTGGCTCCTCGGACGGGCTGCCTGGTGGTCCGGGCTTGGCTATCGAGGAGGCATTTTTTGCCTTGATGAAGTCGGCATTACATCCAAGCGCAGGTCCCTCAATGGACGAGTTCGCAGACCTGGACCTTATCAACGCCGAGTTTGGTCAGCGGAACATAGCGAAGGACGTTCACCTTCTCTCCGATATCGATAATTCCATCCTAATGGGGTTAGCTAGGTCCTACACCTCCCGGGTGAGTTGCTATTCTGGAGTATCAGGTATTTTCTGGCAAACTTGATTGCGCTTCCTTACTTATTTTTTGTTTCACAGAGTGCTTTGATCACTAGGGCACTATGCTGGCGCTTGAGCCTGGCGACAGGGGCCAGCGTTCAGGCCAAGAGAGTCAGTTCCGAGCTTCGACTGCGAGCAGCGGCATCTGACAAATTTGAGCAGATCCTGGACGTTGTCAATAAAAAGTTGAAGATGGTGAGGGGATTGCATCAGGCCGCCCTCAACGATGCGTCCAGATTAAAGCTCGAAGTTAAGGAACTGCGTGGGCTCCAGGCGGGGTATGATGAGGCATGCTCAAAGCTATCACAAATCGAATCTCGGCATGTTGGAGAAATGGAATCCGCCAAGAAACAGTTCGATGAAAGTCGAGACAGACTGAGGCGAGAGGCTGCCGAGGAGAAGAATTGCCTGAACAGGATGCTCGGCGAGTCAGAGGAGAAGGTCCAGAATCTCAATCAATGCATCGTAGCCAAGGATAATAGGATTAAATGGCACCAGGAGAGATTAACCCAACTTGATAGCGAGCTTTCCCAGGCCTAGGAAGAAGCTGATAATAGGCAATCGAGGATTGATGACCTCAAGGGCAGAATCGAGCAGGTTAAAGCTGATAAATTGAGGGCCCTTGGCGAGGTCAAGGAGTTGACCGAGAAGTTAGCCAGGCAGGAGGAAGAGGTATGATACTGTCCTTTAAACTTCTCCTATTAACTCGCTGTTGCATCGGCTAATCCTGCATTTGCAGATGGAGAGGGCGAAATTGGAGGGCCGAAACCAACTAAAGATCCTGCAAGAGAAACTATCGTCGAGTAAAGGGAGGAGCTTGGAGCTCGAAAAGTAGGTCACTGAGATCGAGGAGCAAATGGGCTTGCTTCGGGGCGTAGAAGATGCGACCTGCGCTGAGGCTTTCCAGCTCGGCGAGGAGGAGACCCGAACTAAGATAGCCCGGGAGCATCCGGTGTGGGACCTCTCTTTCTTGGATGTTGAGGCTTGTGAGGCCTGTACCCCGAGGCTTAAGAAGATGAATATGATGATGTTTCAGACGTCGATCTCGGCGCTATCTTGGGTTCAAGTGAGGCTGCAGCTTTCGAGGGACACTTCAAGCCAGCCGCCGAAGGAACGACGACTTTAGAAGTGGGCGAAACGAGCCGAGCCTTTCCTAGTGTTGTTGAGGACACTGCTGGAACTGATCCAGCTCCTGATCCTTGAGGATCATTGTGTGCTTTTGTTTTTCAGATATGTAATTTGGTCGAAATTTTCAATGAATGGATCTTTTGTCTCCATTTGCTTAATCGCCTCTTTTGGCTGATCTTCTACCCCAAGTTTTCTTCTGACTACGAACAAGTTATGATTCATTCGCTATCTTGGGCTGGTTGGCTCGGACTTAAGCAAATATTTCGATCGAGGCCGAGGTATCGGGATAGCTTAGTTTGTCCGAAGTAAAGAAATCGGCACGCTTTGGCCGAGGTATAAAATGGTTCGGCAGCAGTGTATGATAGCTTGGCCTGACATGGCCAAAATTGCCGCAATATCCTGGTCAAGTTCGTGGTAATTCAAAGTCCTTATAAGCAATGAGATATTACCAGCCTTGCTCGTTTGGGTGATAATTCAAAGTGAAAAAGGGAATGAAACAAAGCTTGGCTTGGAGCAAGACCAAGCTGAGAGAAATATAACAAGAACCCTACTATCAACCTCCAGGAGTTTGCCACAAGTTGGATTGAAGTTATAACGTAATGATGAGAAAGTTGGGTATAAAATTATTTATGGGCAACTTAAGCTCTACATTTAGAGTATCCCCAAAGGGCAGAGTTGATCTACTTCATAATTAGAGGTTTTGTCCTTCTAATTCAGGATGACCAATTGAAAGGAGTCTAAAATTAAGTACACCTAACGAATCAGGATGACCAATTGAAAGGAGTCTAAAATTATGTACACCTAACGAATTCTTGTTAGGACATCCTGATCAACCTGCAGAAGGAGGTTCATGCTTACCTAAACTATGGAGGTTGAGGAAGTATGCTAAGGAATGGAGAAGCATAAGAAGACTTAGGACTTAGACTGAGCTACTACTGGAAAATAAGATGGCTCTATAAAGTGAAGAGGATGAAGTAAATAAGCTCTCTCCCATTGTTGTCAGACCTAGCTCGGACATTGACCCGACCAAGGGCTTGGATCACCGGGTTACTGATTCAACCGTTGGGTCACTGGTTGAACCATCGATCTATTATTTTAATATAAAAATATATTTATATTAATAAAAATTAATTTTAATAAAAAATTTTATGATTAACATGATAATAAAATTCGTGACCCCATCCGGTTCGGACTGGATTAATCGGTTCACGGGTGAACCGGATGGATTGATCGATTATTCCGAATCACTTACACATCGGATTTTATGTTAGAATCGAATCAGCTTGGCCTCTGAATTTCGGTTCAATCGGTCCAACTGATTGATTCGATCCGATTCTGATAACTATGCTCTCTCCTCTTATATAGCCAGAGGAGAAAGCCCTATCTTTTGATACACCTAAAGGTTGAAGGTGAGCTGCCACATGGCAACCATTCATAAATAAATCATAATGGCAATTCTTTCTTTGATTTAAGCATTAATGGTGGGACTCTTTTCCCCAAAAAAAAAAAAAAAACATTATTAAGATTAATGATGGTCCCTTCATAATAGAACTTAGAATTTTGCTTGTTCACCTGGCTTATAATTTGAGCCCCTAGGCTGCTACTTTATGACGTCACCTATATCTGCTTGGTGATCAATCCGGTGGGGTCATGACAATACACGGTCCAGATAGGATCAAATTTTTAACAAATATCAGTACTATTACTACTGGGATATTAAGTTGAGGTCCTCAACGTGAAGACCAAATTCCAAAAGAATCTGAAGTCCCTCTTATTATTGAAGTGTTTTGTCTTCATTAAAGAAATATTTTAACAAGTTTAGTTGAATTGATTTTTTTTGTGGCCCCTTCTTATTAAGGACTTTTTCTCATTAATTGAACTGCAAAATTGTTTCTAAGTTCATTTACTATATAAATACTCATACTGAGAAGGCATGCCATATATCAAGCTTAAAAGATGGTGTTCGTTTAAAATTATATTAGACTCCTTACTGTTATATATGACATCCATGAATGCTAAGTTTTGTTTGAATTGAATCGTGTTCTAGAGCTCTGCCAGACCTATACATCCTTTGTATTGGCCTCCATCTAACAACTAACGTATCATTTATATTTATTTGTATCTTCTTTTAACAGCAGATTCATGTAGATGATCCCACATAGTTGAAAAAAGGCTTAGATGAGTTGAGTTGAGTTGAGTTGTATGTTTATTGCATTATAATTATAACCATCCAGTGTTTTCAATAAGCATACTACATGCTAAATCGTGTCTCAAATGCTATGACCTTGGACAGGCAATCTTACATGAGAAGCACATTGCAAGCTAAAAAGCACAATGATTTCAAGAGTGATACAAGGTAACAACTTGCTACCAAGCTTTTAATAGCACAGTTCAATATGTTTTATTCATGTATAAGTAAGGATGGCATAGTTCTTTGGTTATCTAAGAAGCCACCAAGCGATTTCCGTGGCGATTGTGTGGCGATTTCTGAGGCGATTTCCGTGGCAATTTCCGTGGTGTTTCTATGTAGCTGTGGTTTTTCCGAGCCTATCGCTGTGGTGAAACTGTCCCGATTGCTGTGGCATCTCTATCCTGCTATGGTGAAGCTGCTACAGGTATTTTGACGTGTCCGATTCTTAAAGCATCTCTGTTCTGTTCAAAGGTTGTCTTTAAGATTCGTGCTTCGGCTCTTGTCTCTCCCGATCTTCGGCGACCGTCATCATCTCTGGCTGTGTCTTCCACGGAGTCTTTCCCCTGGTGTCCCCTTGTCTCCCATGGCAGCCGACGGGGGATCCTGTGGTCGAGTCTCTGGCCAGAAGGTGGGTGCGTCCGGCTTCATCTGGGTCTCTCCGTCACCTTCCCCGGCTGAGGTGGCGATGCTGGAGACCTCTTTTCCGGATGTAGTAAGTATCTCGGCGGCGGAGTTGGAAGTAGAGATGGCTGGATGGCAGGGGCGTGCCATCCTTGCTCGCTCATTTCAGAAGTGGGTTCCAGCGGCTGCGTACGTTAGGGAGTTCAGACGTGCCAGAATCCAGGGAGAAATCGTCCCCGTTAGCTTGGCATTTAGGTGCCACATCTTCCGATTTGAAGACCTGAATGCTTTTGATCTGGTCTTGAATCGGCCATGGGTCATCAATGGTCAGGTCATTGGATTTGAACCGTGGAGACCGGAGTTTATTCCGGCTGAGGATGCAATTTCTTCTGCTCTGCTTTGGGTGTGACTGCCAAACCTTCCAATGAAATTTTGGAAAGTGGATTTCCTCAGGACGATTACAGAGCCTGCGGGTAAATTTATCCGTGCGGATGCTCCTACTCTGGCCAGAAGCAGAGGCGGGTTTGCTAGAGTTTGTCTTAGGGTTGATCTCCATCGTCCTCTTCGGCTGGGGACCAGAATTCAGGGCATTAATCTCCCCTTCTGGCAGCAATTTGCCTTTGAAAATTTAGAAGGAATCTGTTCAAGCTGTGGCTCGATTCATCTTGGCGGATCTTGCGCTGTTCCGACTAGGTCTGGCGTTATGGAAGGTGCGCCCTCTTCGGTCTTTGGCCCGTGGTTGGCTGCTGTTCGTCATCGTCGGGTTGCTTCTGGGCTTCAGCGGGAGGAGAGGAGGATGCCTATTCCTAAGGTTCCGCCTGGTGTCTCTGGGTCTGGTTCTGCTCCGCAGCAAATGGCTTCTGACCGCCGGTCAGGTGCTGGAGAGGTTGAAGGGTGGAGCTCTCCTCTGAAGTTGGCCCGCCGGAGGGTGCCTGCGTCGACGAGGGTGGTAGTGGTGCCAGACATTGGTTCGGCTAGTCCTGTAGTTGATGTGGAGAAGGGGTGCCCAGTTAATGTTCCAGTTAAGGAGGCCATGCCGGGACTATTGGTTGGTGCCGGTTTTTAATCTACTGATAAGCTTCTGAAGCTGACTGAGAAGGGGGGCTCTTCTGAATCTGGCTCCACTCACTCTCAACAGACTAAAAACCCTTTTGCATCTGTTGGATTAGGCTCGGATGCAGGTGGTTATCAGGTTAGTAGGGATGCTTGTCCGGGTCCTCTTAAAAGGGCGAGACCAGGTGATTGCCAGGCTCCGAGATCGATCTTCAAAGTTGAGAAACGGAAGGGGAAAGGCAAAGCCCCTATGTCTAAATGTATCGGGGTTAGTTTCGTTTCTCCAGATAAGTTGACTCTGCTCTCATCTTGTCAGGAGGGAGTATGGGAGGTGGAGATGGTCTGTCCTGTTAGGGCTGTTGGTTTGCTTGTGCAGGGTTCAAATGAAGATAATACGACACTTAGTTCTGGATCCCTATCATCGGATCAGTCTCTCCGGTTTGTTGTTCTAGGTGGTGACTCGGTTGGGCTGAAGGCCGATTCATCTATGATTCTTGAGGGTGGCACCTTGACCAAGGGTGCCTTTCTGATATGGCTATGGTGGAGGACCAGGGAGGGGTCCCAGCTTCCTCCAGTTTGTAAATGAAAATATTAATTTGGAATGTTTGAGGAGCTCGAAAGCCTTCCTTTCGATCCTCGTTTGGCAGATTGTTGCAGTTATATAATTTTGATATATGTGTTCTTTTGGAAACCAGGTTATCGGGTGAGTCTCTGGCTCGGTTTTGGAGACAAATTTTTCGGTCTTGGTCCTCGTATGCGGTGGAGGCTGTTGGTATGTCAGGGGGTATCTTGGCTATTTGGCACGAATCTGCTGTTACGATTGATGCTTTTCACCAGTGTAACCAGCAGATTGATCTTCTTGTCTCTGAAGGGTCATCTAACCCCTGCTTCTTTCGGCTGTTTATGCCAGTACGGATTATCGGGAGAGACGGATACTCTGGTCTGAGTTGCTTTCCCTCCTTGCCTAAGGTCTCCCAGCCATTATTGCTGGAGATTTTAACTGTATCACTGAGGCCAATGAAAAACATGGGGGCAGACGAGTTGTGGACTTAGCTAACATCAATGAATTTAGAACTTTTATTGGGTCTTCGGGGTTACTAGATTTGGGGTATTCGGGGACCTAATTCACCTGGTGTAATAACCGGCAGGGCTCTGCTCGAGTTTGGGAGAGATTGGACAGAGCTATGGCTACGGCTCAGTGGCTTCATATGTATCCTGCGGTTTCTATTGCACACCTTCCCAGAATTGCCTCCGATCATTGCCCCATTTTGATTTCTACGAAAGTTGATCAGAGTCAACATTGACAGTTTAGATTCGAGCATTTTTGGACAGTCCATTTTGCTGCTCGGTCTATCATTTCTCAGATTTGGCATCTTCCTGTCAGGGGCAATGCTATTTATCATTTATCTAGGCGTCTTATGATGGCTAGGCGCCATCTTTCCAGATGGAATAGGTTGGAGGTGGGGAATCTGGTTAGACAAGTTGAATTAGTTGAAGCCGATATTACTGCCTTGCAGGCGAAGGAGGACCAGGATGGGTTTCTACTGGACGTGGACCTCTATTCTCTTCGGGACTTGCTTGCTCATCACCACTCTCTTCTTCGTCAATAGGAGATATATTGGAGACAAAGGTTAAGGGTTCAGTGGATATGTGAGGGGGACTGCAATACCAGATTTTTCCACCAGGCTACCTTGAAGCGAGAGCCGCTAATAGGATCCGGAGGTTAGTCGATGCGGAGGGGCATGATCAAGAGGACATCCACTCTATTCGGGATATGATGCTCCATTTCTTTCAGTCTAGATGGGCTGATTCCACTGGTCATGGGGATCCGGTTGTCAGGGTTCCTGATTCCAAGAAGCTTTCCTCCCTGGATAATGAGATGCTGGTCAGTCCGATCACTACGGAGGAGATCGGATGGCTCTGTGGGAGCTAGGTCTGGATAAGGCCTCTGGGCCTAATGGCTTTCCGCCTCTTTTTTATCGCCACTATTGGGATATTGTGAGGCACGATAGTTCAGGCTATTCAGATTATCTTCCAATTAAGAATATTTCTGTGGAATGGAACCGGACTCTTATTACTTTGGTGCCCAAGCGTTCGGATGCTTCTCTTCTGCAGCATTTCAGACCTATTAGTCTAGGCACTACTCTATATAAGGTATGTGTGTGTCTTCTAGCTGGTCGTCTTCGCCGAGTGATTCCACGCCTCATCTCTATTGAGCAGGGGGCTTTTATTAGAGGGCGTTCCATATCGGATAACATTCTCATTGCTCAGGAGTTTATGCATGATCTTCATAGAGCCCCAGCGAGTCGGTGCCTTATGGCGGTTAAGCTTGATATGGAGAAAGCTTATGATAGGATGAGTTGGTCTTTTCTGTACCACTCTCTTCAGGAGTTTGGGTTTGATGAGTTGTTTATTGAGTGGATTATAGCTTGTATTCAGGGGCCTTCCTTTGCTTTGATTATCAATGGGAGGCCGACTGAGTTTTTCCACTCATCGGTGGGTCTGAGACAGGGATATCCTTTATCCCCTTTGCTGTTTATTTTAGCTGCGGATGATCTTTCTCGGGCTTTTCACCAGGCTCAGCAGGACCGGCGGATTCTTCCTTTTATGGTTGGGAGTGAGGGCCCTTCGATCTCTCATCTTCTTTTTGCAGATGATTATATTCTCCTGGGTTAAGCTTCCATTGATAATGCAGCTTCTTTTCACTCTATTCTGCAGCGTTATTGTGAGGCTTCGGGTCAGAGGGTTAATTTTCTAAAGTCCTCCATATGTTTCAGTCCGAAGACTTCCATATCTACAAGGGAAGCCATCATTAATTTATCGGGTATCACGACTCATACTGATAGATTTATGTATTTGGGGATCCCCATTACTGGTAGACGGTCCCGATGTTCCGACTATTCTGAGCTTGAGAGACGGATTCGTCAGCGTATTGAGAGATGGCAGGTCACTAGTTTATCTATGATGGCGAGGGTCATCATCATTCGATCGGTTCTTTCTTCTCTTCCATTGTACCTTCTGTCGAACGCTGCCATTCTGATCACTTGTCTTAGGAGGATTGAGCGATGCTTCAGAGATTTTCTATGGGCTTCTATGTAAGATGGTCATGGTATTCACCTCTTATCCTGGGATATGGTTTGTATGCCTATCCATGAAGGTGGTCTTGGGATTCAGTCTCTGATGGTTAGAAGGAAAGCTCTTCTGGCCAGACACGCTTCGCGATTCCTCCTGGAGCCACAATGTCTATGGAGTTCTCTGATGCGAGCGAGATATGGTGATTGGGTGGCTGGCTCGCTCATACTGCCATCTCGGGGATCTTCCTCCTTTTGGAAGGAGGTTTGTACTTATGGTCAGGATATCCTGGAGAATATCTCTTGGATGATCGGTGATGGTTCTTCGATTGATGTCATCCAGGATACTTGGATTTCTGAGCTCGCTCTTTCTAGGTGGCCCTCTTTATTAATATGGAAGCCCCCTCCACTCTTAGGGTTAAGGATCTAATTTCCTCAGACCCTCCCTCATGGCATATTCCCTCGGTGACCCATTTCTTTGGGATGGAGCTAGCTCGGCGGATTTTCTCCCTGCCTCTTATGCCTACCTGCTCTATTGATTCTCGGCTTTGGCAGAGATCTTGTCTCTCTAGGGCCCCATTTAAGGACCTTATGAAGATGTTTAGACCACAGGATCAGCACACGGAGGATGCTGCTTAGATTTGGAAGCTTCCCATCCTTCCTAGAGTTTAGATATTTATTTGGAAGCTTCTTTGGGACAGCCTTCCTACTTGTCTCATTCTCTCTCGGAAGGGCCTGTTTATCCAGCCAATCTGTCCTATATGTAGACAGGAGGAGGAGTCTTCTGATCATGCTATTTTATCTGTCCCAGAGCTAGACAGATATCGCATCTTATGGGATATTCTAGTAGATCGGATGATATGGCCTCCCCTCGCTCGTCTTTCTTCCATGAGATCCGATGGGGTTCTCAGTATAAGCGTGATCTTTGGTCTGCCACGACTTATCAGATTTGGATGTCGAGAAATCAGCTCATCTTCTCGAATGATAGGATCCATTATCATAGGATTGTGAGGCAGATTTGGTCGTTGACGGTGGACTGTGCCCGTGCTAGTAGTGCTGTTGGTTCTGATGGCTCTGGCCTCTGGGATTTTTCTGCTACTTCGGCAGTGAGCCGGTATACGGTTTTCATTTCTTGGGAGCCCCCCTTCAGGGTTTGTCAAAATCAATTTCGACGGGAGTGTCCGAGGTAGAGCTGCGGGTTCGGCATTCATCATTCGAGGGCCGCTAGGTGATATGGTGGCGGCGGGAGGCTTTGGTTCTCTGGACTCCTTTGTTCTGATGACAGAGCTCTTAGCTGCTTGGGCGGGTATTTCTTATGCCGCTAGGACTCTCCATGCTCATAGGATCATGATTGAGGGTGATTCTATGGCGGTCATATCTTGATTGTAGAAGGAGAATGGTGATGATGGACCCTCAAATCCAATCCTGAGGGATATTTGGGCTATTTTGCGGGAGGTCGGTATTGTCCAGATCTGTCATATTTATCGCGAAGCCAATTCGGCGACGGACTGTGGCAGCCTCGGTTGCTCAGCATGCTGGATACTGGATCTGGAGGCCGAGTGATCCCTGTCCTTTTCTTTTGCAGAAATTTTGGATTTGATGTATCTAGACTGACTCACACTAGATTTGTATGATTGGCCGCATGTTCTTTATCCTGACCTAATAGACTCCATCTCGACTGAAGCAGAGCCTTCAAATTTTGACTAGATTCAATATGAATTTAAAAAAAAAAAAAAAAAAAACATACTCCAAACCCACTCCGAATCTATACATTTGATCATATTTTTACCCTTGTAGCGTTTGCGTGAATTATGGCTATTATTTTTCCTTTATTATAGATATTTATATTTATTATGCAATTTTTAATAGTGAAAACAATGTGAATTTTTATCTTTTTGATATAGTCAAATTATAAGTTTGATTAAAAGTAGTCAAAAATGTTTTTTAAGATAATTTCAAAAGAAAAGAAAAAATAGTGGGGATGAAAGGCAATGGGGCGAAGTTAGGGATTAAACTTATAGTCCTGTGCGATGTAGGATAGGATTGGAGTAAGGTATGAAAAGTCAAGAATGGAGATGGAGTGAAAAAAAAACTAACTCCGACTCACTCCATTGTCGTTCGTATAGATGAAGCAGAACAAAGTAGCATGCATGCGAATGAAGGGGGACTCATTAATTATATGTTTATCAAAAGGTCTAATATGTCATCCCACATGTGAATGAAGGCTTGTGATTCACAAGGATTTTGTGTAATTGAAGAAAGATATTTAGCCATGGCCATGGGATCCATGAATTATAGCATGGACCTGGTACGCATTGCATTGGACTACCATATTGCATGTCCATGCTTGGTTGGCTTCATATGGGTACAGAGCACCTCATGTATAAGATATTGATTCAAAAAATTTTTTTGTAAAATCTCAAAAGATTAAGAAAAAGATCATCGAAAAAATATCTAAAGTTCTTCTCTATTTTTGAATGATGACATGGTACCATGAAGATAACAAAAGATGGTACTGTTTTTTAAAACCAAAACAAAAAATCTATAAAGGTGACCACATATAACGGAATCCAAAAGGCTTCAAGCTTCTTCTATAAGCCGTTTTATCTCAAGTTTTTATTCTACCATTGAACTCTTTTTTATATTATCTTTCCATAGGCTACTTTTATTATTGAAAGAATTCTTCTTTTCATGCTAGCAAAGAAGCACTACACGCATCCTTTCAATAATTTACTCCCTTTGATCAAGTGAAAGAGATACCTCATTTAGATAGGGTAAGATGCTACTTATTTCTCCTTTTGCCCCATGTCCTCCCCCTTCTTTTCTAAAAGGCATGGTCCTAATGGTTGTCGTGTTTATATGCTGAACTTTATAAAGTTGAGCAGCCTCCCTTAGGATTTGGAAAAGATGGGACACTTGCCCATGCAACACATACATTACAAAATATATCTTGATCATGTTTGTGATTAACAACTAAATCAAGGGATATGCGAAACAATATATAATTTCTAAGAGATAAAGTTCAACATATTATTAAACATTGGCTGTTCTATGCCTAACTTTAGTTAAAATACGAAAAAGATCCGTCAAAGGTGATTATGGTGAGGTTAAATTGACTTATAAAGAGAATAAAGCTCATGGCACTTGGAATGTTGGATCAATTCCCTCACCAAAATGGCCAAGAGAATTTGTAGAGTTATAGCCCATCTTTAGAAAGAGGGATAAATTCCATCCAATTAATATAGACAAGAATCATCGAGGCACCATCGCATGAGAATGACGTATGGGAGCATGCTCTGCATATGTGAATGTTCATCGGTTCATGTCAATTTTTCCTTCGTGGATGGATGAAGTAAGCATGCACGACAAATAAAAAACAGTTGGGTCCATGCCAAATCTAGCTTCCTTATTTGTCGGCCGACTTGGACTAAGGTTGGACCACTGCTTTATGCCATTGGTTTAAAGCGACACCATCTTTCATAGCATCAACTAAGCCAAGATCTAGCACCCTCTATATGTAAGATATCTTTGTCCCGAATATTATTGGGGAGCTCCAGGGATTTGAGCTTATGGAGCTCAATGATAGCTGTGACTACATGCATGGTGGTAATTACAAAGAACTTGTGGCTTGAAACCCTAGTAAAACTAGGGGTGCAACTTAGGCTCATGAAGCTTGGGTTTTTCTCAACCTTAATCCAACCCTATTTATAAAATGTCAATCCTAACCCTAACCTTAACCCTATTTGTAAAACCTCAACTCTAACCTTATTTTTAAAAATCAGATTCGGATTGAGTTTCAGATTGAATTCGGGTTGATGGAAAAATTAAATAAAATACTTTTTTCAAAGTAAATAAACACCGAATTATGGATCCCAGAGACAGAAAAAATAAAATCCCTTGCCGAACACATAAGCTGGACTCGGAGCTTTAACATTGTATTTAAAAAAAAAAGTCTTACCTGAAACAAAGAAGAGAAGAAGGTGCCGTAAACAAAAAAAAAAAAAGAAGTAGGAAGTAAACGAAATGTGCGAA
>UESW01004583.1:70226-88940 GCA_900491605.1 Calamus simplicifolius | reverse complement strand
GTTACTTTCTTGAAGAATTTCAGGAATATCGAGAAAGTCTCATCTTTGTGAGCTAAAAACATTACCCAAGTGAATCTAGAGTAATCATCTACTATCACAAGACCATATTTCTTTCCTCCTAGACTTGTGGTTCTAGTTGGTCCAAAAAGGTCCATGTGAAGTAGCTCTAATGGCCTAGAAGTTGAAACAATATTTTTAGATTTAAAAGAACTTCTTGTTTGTTTTCCAAACTGACATGCATCACATATTTTGTTATTTTCAAAATCTATTTAGGTAGTCCTTTTACTAAATCCATTCTAATTAGTTTTGAAATAAGGTGTGTGCTTGCGTGACCTAATCTTCGATGCCACAACCAACCAATCTCATTCATATTAGCATTATTAGCAACTAAGCAATGATTATTAGTAGACAATTTGTCTAAGTCAATCAAGTATACATTGCCATTTCTATTTCCAATAAAAACAATGCTATTATCAATGGGATTAGCTACAGTGCATATAGAAGATTCAAATGATACTTTAAAACCTTTGTCACATAATTGACTTATACTAATTAAGTTATGCTTTAAACCATCAACATAAAGTACATTTTCAATATATGTGGAGGGAGTTATTTGAATGTTACCAAACCCCAAGATTTGGCCTTTGCCATTGTCGCCAAATGTAACAACTCCTCCTCTTTTTCTTCAAGGGTGATGAATTCTTCTTTGTCACCCGTCATATGTCTTGAGCAGCCACTATCAAGATACCACTTTCTTTTTGATCTTTGGCCACAAGACATTCCTGCAATGAATCAACTTTATGTTTAGGTACCCAAGCTTTCTTGGGTCCTTCATGGTTAGTAGCAACAAATTGTTCCTTTCGGAACCCATATTTTCTTTCCTTTAATATTTAATTTTTATTATTTTTTAAATTTTACATTCATAAATTTATGTCCTTTTTGATTACATAAAGCATGTAATTACTTTGGCAAAAAATTTTTCAAATTTTTGTTTCAAAAGTATACCTAAACCGCTTTGTCAAAAACTGCTTTTTGACTATTAAAATAAATTAAGTTTTTTGAGCTTAAGTAAATTTATCAACAATGTTTTATATTTTCAACCTCTTTCTTTAGTTTATCATTTTCATTAGAGATTGATTCTTTTTCTTTTAAAATTTTATTTTCAGATTTAAGTTTCTTAATTTCATTATTAAGATTTTCTTTTCTTTAATGAAAGTTAAATTTTCATTTTTCAAAACTTGTATTTCTTTTTCAAAACTTGAAATCGCCGACAAGTTCATTAAAAGCATCAAAAATTCATCAAATGCAAATTCATCGCAAGGGTTTCGGAACTTACCTCATCGTTGTCGTCCGCCATGAAACATACGTTTGCGACTTCCTTTTGTTCTTCTTCTTCGGAAGAAGATTCTCGCTGTCACTCCAAGTCGCCATATAAGCCTTCTTTTTCTTTTTGTAGGCTTTCTTCAATTTAGGACATTCATTCTAAAGTGCCCCGGTTTATTACACTCATAGCAAGTCAAGGGGTCTTTCTCTTTTTCTTTGTCCTTGTCCTTTTTTATCCTTTTCTCCTTCCCACTTAGCTCCAAATTTTTTCTTGTGGAAGGGTTTCTTTCTCCTCATGAATCTTTTAAATTTTGCTAAGAGAGCAGTCTCATCATCATCATCATCATCATCGCTGCTGCTCTCTTCTCTTTTGCAGCTTTGAGGGCAATCATTTCTTTTTCTTTGAATCCTCCTCTACATGCTGCTCATAGTCAGCTCATGGGTCATAAGTGATCCTAGAAGCTCCTCTAAGGGTAAAGTGTTGAGGTCCTTTGCTTCTTGGATTGCTGTCATTTTTGCTTCCCATGATCTTGGTAAAGACCTAAGAATTTTTCGAACAAGTTCAGAGTTAGTATATGTCTTACCAAGACTTTTCAAACCATTTACAATATCTGTAAATCTAGTGTACATGCATGCAATGGTTTCAGATTGTTCCATGCTAAATAACTCATATTTATGAACAAGAATATTATTTTAGATTCTTTTACTTGGTTGGTACCCTCATGGGTAACCTCTAATCTATCCCAAATCTCCTTTGCGGAATTACATGTGGAGATTCTATTAAATTCATTAGCATCTAAGAGCAATATAAAACATTCATGGCTTTAGCGTTAAGCTGTGCCATTTTCCTATCATTATCATTCCAGTCCCTTTCGGGCTTAGGAACAATAGTGCCATCAATAACATGTGTGGGTGTACTAGGTCCATTAATTATAACACCCCAAAGCTCATAATCAGAAGCTTGAATGAATATCCTCATTCTAGCTTTCCAATATGAATAATTTGAACCATTAAAAAGTGGAGGTCTATTCGTAGAATGACCTTCAGCAAATGATCCAACTTGTGTTGCCATTTGGATCTTTAGCTCTTGATCGTGTGATCAAAATCTAATGAGCACTAGCTCTGATACCAATTGTTGGCCCAGATGACAACCCAAGAGGGGGGGGTGAATTGGGTTCTTTAAAAAATTAGCCTTTTAAAATAGTTTGCTTAGATTAATGAAGGCAAATGCAATGTAAATATAAAGTGCAGTGAATAAAATAGAGATAGAGATAGAGTCAATAGAACACGGCAAACACAAAGATTTTATAGTGGTTCGGTGTATCCAACACCTACGTCCACTCCCAAGATTCACTTGGGTCCACACTATAATCTTCCTAGATTACAGCCGAGTTGTTTTACAAGCTCACAACTCAAACTTGTTGTTTTCCGGGATCACAACGAACCCAGCTGGTTTTCAAGGGCTCACCAGCACAAAAACCCTAACACAAGCTTAACCAAGCTTGTACCGAGGTAAGACTACCTCCACTAGTTCATCCCCCAGATTGAACTAGATACAAACAATGAAATATGTTTTTCAAATACAAAGCTCCTTAATGAGCAGATAATCAAATAATATAACAAGTTTAGAAAAGCCTGATTTGTAGATGGTTGGCTTTTGAGCTTTTCTTCTTTTCTTCTTTTCTTCTTCTCCTTGCTAGGTTGAATCAAGCCTCAGCTCCGATTCTTCACAGTTGAAGCAGTTGAGAAGGTTGAAAAGCAAGAAATGATCTTCTTTCTCCAAGTTGGGAAATCCACCAAAACTTTGATTTGAATGCCTTGGATTCCTCTTGAGCTTTTTGGAGTGGAGTGGATTTGAGCTAGAAGGTTTTCCTCTTGAGATTCAGGCTCTCGGATTTTTGAAATGGGATTTGTCTAATTTTCTCTCTTTTTTTCTGTTTTTCCTTTTTTTTTGAACAATAGTCTTCCCTTTTTATAGATTTCTTTCAACCATTTTTGGAAGAAAACTATCCGTTGGAGTGTACCTTGTAACAAAATATATCCGTTAGAAATAAGGTAAAATAGAAATATTACCGTTAGAGCTGATCTGGCAATTTGATTTTTCGTTCCAGGTGGGTTGGAGTCGACTCTAACTTTTCTGGAGTCGGCTCTAGCTCGAGGCATTTAAAACGTTATTTCTGGAGTCGTCTCTGACTTTTCTGGGGTCGACAAGAAACTTTTCTGGAGTCGACTCTAACTTACCCGGAGTCGACTCTAGGTTGGGGCCAGAAAAATCGACGTTCTGCTTCTTCTGTGAGAGTCGACTCTAACAGTCTCGGAGTCGACTCTAACTTCCGTGCCAGTTCCGGAGTCGGCTCTGTGATTCTCGGAGTCGACTCTAATGTCTGCAATCTTACCTAGACATTAGATTCGATCCAGAACACAGTAACTCCTGATTTTGATCATTCAATAGACTTATAATCTGAAACACTTAATCAAAATCATTAGAGCCTCCAATAGTTATACTCAAGTAGTTTTGTTAATCATCAAAATCATCAATTGGGTCAACACGGTGGACCTGGAGCTGTCGGGGTTATGCGGGGCCGATCGGGAATGGTTGGGGCCAACTCGGCGGACCTGGAGACGCCGGGGTCGTGCGGGGCCGACCGGGAATGGTCGGGGCTGACTCGGCGGGCCTGAAGACGCCGGGGCCGAGCAGGGCTGACCAGGATGGTTGGGGCCGACTTGGCGGGCTTGGAGACGCTGGGGCCGAGCGGGGCCGACCAGGAATGGTCGGGGCCGACTCGGCGGGCTTGGAGACGCCGGGGCCGAGCGGGGCCAACCAGGAATGGTCGGGCCGACTCGGTGGGCTTGGAGACGCCGGGGCCGAGCGAGGCCGACCAGGAATGGTCGGGGCCGACTCGACGGGCTTGGAGATGCTGGGGCTGAGCAGGGCCGATCAGGAATGGTCGGGGCCGACTCGGCGGGCCTGAAGCTGCCGGACCGAGCGGGGCCGACCAGGAATGGTCGGGGCTGACTCGGCGGTCCTGGAGATGCCGGGGCCGAGCGGGGCCGACCAGGAATGGTTGGGGCCGACTCGACGGGCTTGGAGACATCGGGGTGCACTAATGTTTTGGTTTTATCGAAATTGCCCTTATATCTATACTAGCCACATCATATGCCCCCCCGCCCCTAAGCGCTAAGGACCACGTGCCTGCAATCCTTTGGGCGAAAGGAGCGCGAAAATTCAAAAAATGATTGCCTCCTTAGTGCACTTTAAATGGCTTGTGAGCTGGTGCTCTGTCCCGAGGCAGTGTCACTTCGAAGATCTCCCACAATCATGTGTTAGGTGGGGCTGACGTTGGCGCCGGACGCTCCGGGAAGGGAGCTCATTGGAGAATGGAAAAAGGCAAGGACCATCATTGCTCCTCTGTTTTCTATGCCCCGCGATTGGCCAGGGATCATGCCCCTTGGGGTGAATCGAGGCGGGCTTGGCTCGGGGCAGGCGAGATTTTCGGCTGACAGCTCGTGGCGCCATAGAGGTTTGCCATGTGGCAGGATCTCGAGCGTTGCTGATGGAAGGTGGAGGGTATAAAAGCGTTTCAAGAGCCTAGGAAAAACTTTTATTCTGCTATTGCTTTTCTTCCACCTTCTTCTTCCTTGAGCTTCTTCTGCGACCTGAGCACTTCTAACTCCCAGGTTAGTGTCATCCTTTTCTCATGGACCGTAGTGCCATTAGGGAGGGTAAGAGACCCGTAGAAGAGTCTTCCCAATCCAGCAGTGAAAACCAGCCCCTATAGTTAGCCAAATGCCTCGACCGGTGGGTGGCGTCACTATCCGCGATAGATCAAGGACGATAGGACCTACGTCTACCTCTGGCTTTCCCATTAGGGCAGTCCCTGTGTCCTCTTGCCGTCCGACGCTTCCTTCGGTGGTGAGTTCTGATCCAGCAGGTCCAGCGGGGGTGGCCTCAACCATGACCTCTAAGGACGTAGAGGTCGTTAGGGTTAGATACCTGGTCCCTAACTTCATTGGCCTGTCCATGCTGGAGCCCGAAGATAGGGTGACTTCTAACTATTCGGATCGGGTCGCTCTATATGAGGAGTTCTTCCGATGTGGGCTACGCCTTCCTTTCCATCCTTTCTTCTAAACCTCTTAGATAGGTATAGGTTAGTGCCGGTGCAGTTGACTCCAAATTCGATTTGGATCATCTGTGCCTTTGCCATTCTTTGCCATTTCAAGGGGGCCCGCCCAGGGCTGTCTCTGTTCCGAGCTTTCTATAAGCTCTGCCGTCAAGGCGAGGGGGCCTGGTGGGCATTTACCACCAGGCCGGGTAGAGCTTTCCCTTTAGGCCTCCCATCCAAAATTAGGGGGTGGAAGTCTAGATTTCTTTTTGCCCACGTCGAGGGGTAAGGGCCGCTTGGAGGAGCCAGACGCTAGTTCCAATGATGATTCCTCCGTAAGGGATAGGGATAAGGAACTATTCACCCAATTGTCTAACTGCCAAATCCTAGGCTACAAGGAACTCCTATCTAAGAGAACCTGGTAGAGGCCGAGTTAGCCCCGGCGGCCGGTGAGCTTGACGCCTGACTCCTTCTATCCCGACTTTCGGTTTGTTGTACACTGTCGCTAATGCCTGTTATCTTTTTCTATGCAGCAATGAAGATTTCCCCAGCGATTTCGAGGCCGTCCTAAAGCAGAAAAGGCAGGCGATCGGAGAGTCGTCCAGGCCGGCGAAGAGAATTCGAAGAAGGGAGCAGGCCAGGCTGGCTGAAGCCCTCACGGCCCCAACGCCTACGGAGGAGCCGGCTGAGAAGAAGCCGGTCGTAGGAGTGGCCCCGGAGCCGGCCAGGGCCGAAATTGAAGAGGGGGAGATCCCGGCACCACCGAATCGACGGTGGTGGTTTTGGATGAGGAGGAAGCCCCCGTCGCCGCGATGTGCCCGAGGCGGGGCGGGTTACCATCGTCGTCGGCCCCCCGGCTGCTGCAGAGCTGGGGAGGGAGAGTGCTCCCCTAACTGCTAGTGAGGGGGAGCGAGTCGCTAGGAAGGCCCGGGATGGGGCGGAGGCGACCGAGAAGCAGAGGGTGAGCCGAGGAGCTCATCCCGTCAACCGGCCCGCTGCCTAGCCTGCCCCCAAGTCGAAGGTCTGCAGGAAGGACAGACACGGCTGGTCCCACACTCGGCACGATGGCGGACGCCGCACAAGCCTCCCACCTCCTGTGGGAGTTTGGACCGCCGAGTTTGAGGAGGAGATGCGGGGATTGAGTCACTTCGCACTCCTGGATATGGTCATGGTTGCCGTTGTTCAGGTAATTTTGAATACTCCTCATTTTTTCCATGTTTCTCCTTCCTACAGCTAATATGTTTTCTCTGTCACAGATGGCCAACGGCGCAATTGGTCTTCGCGAGGCGCTAGCCCACTCTTCGAGCACTATGGCCAAGGCCCTGGCGCGGGTCGATAAGTACGAGAAAGAGAGCTTGGCATAGGCTGAAAGCCTTGCTCATCTTCACCAAGAGGCCTCGGCCCGGGAGGAGAGTGTGGCCGGTCGCCTAAGGGAGATGGAGAGCCGGGCCAAGCCGAGAGCGGCCGGGCCTCCGTAGCCGAGGCCAAGATGGAACTGGCCTTGGAAAGGTTGAAGGCCGCCTCGGCGCAGAACGAAGAGCTGACCCGGCGGCTCCATCATGCCGAGGAGGAGGCTCGGGTTGCTACGAAGAGGGCAGCTGCTGCGGAGAAGGCGGCAGCGAAGGCGGGTTCAGAGAAGACGGGGCAGTGGCCTGTGCCGATGAGGCCAGTGCCCGTGCCGAAGAGGCCGAGAGCAGGGCCTGGGAGGCCGAGGCACGAGCCAAGGAGGCTGAGGCCAAAGCACAGCGAGCTGAAGCCGAGAGGGGCAGGTCGTTTCCAACTATAAGGCCTCGCCGAAGTTCAAGCAGGAAGTCATTGAGGCCAGCCTCGATGCCTATGTTCAAGGCTTCGAAATGTGCAAGGTCAAGGTGTCTACGGCCCTCGAGATCGATATCTCTGAACTTGAAGATATTTGGCCTGGGGAGACCGACGAGGAGCCAGCAGAGAAAGAAGACGAGAAGAAACCTAGCCCAGGCGAACCTTGAGGGCCCGCCGCTTATTTTTTTTTCTTTTCTTCGACTTGTGTAACCGGCCTCAGGCCCAATTTTGTACTTCCCCTTATTGTTAATAAAGAAACTTTTTGTCAAAACTTCTTTGTGCTTTGATCCTTCTGTTCTTTCTTCTTTTGAGAAAATCTCCTTATTGTGCCTTACTTCTCGTGGCCAAATCGCATATGTTGGCAATGCCGTAACCGAATCGCAGTCTTGGACTTAGCCAATACTCGAATGCGTCTCTGGGATGTGGGCTGGCCATATGAACGGTTACTAAGATGCCACATGTTGTTGTAGACTGTTTGAAGGGAGACTCATCTGCACACGAATTCTCTAAAGGCTTGAAATAACCCACGGGCGACTTAGTGCCAAGATTAATCTTGAAGGCTTGGTAACGACCAGAGATGGTCAGGGCTGACTCGGTCATCTTGGGATGTCAAGGCCGAGTGGGGTTGACCGGCGGAAGCCCACACCGGTTCGATCAATGCTGGAGATGCTTGGGCCAGTCGAGGCCTACCAGGAAAGACTATGACCGAGCCGGCCGGCTCAAATCTGTGAGGGCCACACGGAGCCTTTTGGAGCTATCTCCATGGTTTGGGTTCCATATGAGAGGCGACCTGGCCGGGTACGCAGCTATTAGGGACTAACCGACTTGGGGCATCGTCGTGCCGGGACAAGTGGTACCCTGTTAGCTGCGGTGCTGGCAATCTTTTTGAACCGCCTCAGGGGTTTGTGTGCTATCTGAGGGGCAACTCGACCGGGTATGGAGCTGCTAGGGTCTTAACCGACTTGGGGGCACTGCCGTGCTGGGCCGAGTGGTGTTCCGTTAGCTGTGATGCCAGTGAGCTCCTTTTGAATCACCTCAGGGGTTTGTGTGCCGCCTGAGGGGCGACTCGACCGGATACGGAGCTGTTAGGGTCTTAACCGACTCGAGGCACTGTCGTGCTGGGGTCGAGTGGTGTCCCGTTAGCCGTGATGCCGGTGAGCTCCTTTTGAACCACCTTAGGGGTTTGTGTGCCACCTGAGGGGTGACTCAACCAGGTACGAAGCTGCTAGGGTCTTAACCGACTCGGGGGCACCGCTGTGCCGGGGCCGAGTGGTGTTCCATTAGCCGCGATGCCGTGAGCTCCTTTTGAACCACCTCAGGGGTTTGTGTGCCACCTGAGGGGCGACTCAACTGGGTACGGAGCTGCTAGGGTCTTAACCAACTCGGGGGCACCGCCGTGCCGGGGCCGAGTGGTGTCCCATTAGCCGCGATGCCGATGAGCTCCTTTTGAACCATCTCAGGGGTTTGTGTGCCGCCTGAGGGCGACTCAATCAGGGTACGGAGCTGCTAGGGTCTTAACTGACTCGAGGGCACCACCATGCCGGGCCGAGTGGTGTCCCGTTAGCCGCGATGCTGGTGAGCTCCTTTTAAACCACCTCAGGGGTTTGTATGCCGCCTGAGGGGCGACTCGATCGGGTACGGAGCTGCTAGAATCTTAACCGACTCGGGGGAACCGCCGTGCCGGGGCCGAGTGGTGTCCCATTAGCGCAATGCCGTGAGCTCCTTTTGAACCACCTCAGGGGTTTGTGTGCCGCCTGAGGGGCAACTCGACCAGGTACGGAGCTATTAGGGTCTTAACCGACTCGGGGGCACCGCCGTGCCGGGGCCGAGTGGTGTCCCGTTAGCCGCGATGCCGGTGAGCTCCTTTTGAACTGCCTCAGGGTTTGTGTGCCGCCTGAGGGGGACTCAACGGGTATGGAGCTGTTAGGGTCTTAACCGACTCAGGGGCACTGTCGTGCGGGGCCGAGTGGTGTCCCATTAGCCGCGATGCCGGTGAGCTCCTTTTGAACTGCCTCAGGGGTTTGTGTGCTGCTGAGGTGACTCGATCGGGTACGAGCTGTTATGGTCTTAACCGACTCGAGGGCACCTCCGTGCCGAAGCCGAGTGGTGTCCCATTAGCCGCGATGCCGGTGAGATCCTTTTGAGAGACCTGGTCCTTGGACGCAAGGGAGAGTAGGCTGTGGCATCAGAAAGGACCTCCTTTATTGCTTATGCCCTGGGGGAAAACATCATTGATAATATTGGCAGAGGTTATCCGCATTCTAGGTACGCGGAATGGGTTGCCCGTTGAGCTCTTCTAGTCTGTATGCCCTCCGGTGGAGTGTCTCGGCGACACGATAAGGACCCTCCCAGTTGGGGGATAGCTTGCCCCCCTTTGTAGGCTTGGAAACCTCAGCCTTCCTCAAAACCAAGTCTCCGCGGTAAAAACCTTAAGACGAACTCGGGCATTATAGTACTTAGCTACTCACTGATGAAAAGTCGCCATGCGCAGCCTCACCCGATCATGCGCCTCGTCAATAAAGTCCAAATTAGCCCGAATCAGTGCGGAGTTGTTTTCCTTGTTGAAGGACTCCACACGCGGACTGGGCAGCCCGATCTTGACGGAATGACGGCTTCGGATCCGAAGGTAAGACTGAAGGGAGTCTCGCCCGTCGGGCCTTGGGGGTCGTGTGGTAAGCCCATATCACACTGGGGAGCTCTTCCACCCATCAACCCTTGGACCCGTCTAGCCGGGTCCTGAGTCCTCTGAGGATGGTGTGGTTCATGACCTCGGCCTCTCCGTTGGTTTGGGGGTGAACGATAGAGGTGAATTGATGATGAATGCCTAGCTCATCACAGAAAGCTTTAAATGCTGCATTATTAAATTGGCGGCCGTTGTCGGTGACGAGGGAATGAGGTAGACCGAAACGGCATATGATCAACTTCCAGAAGAAAGCCTTGACCTTACTTTCAGTTATCTTAGCCAGTGCCTCGACCTCGACCCATTTGGTAAAGTAGTCGATGGCAACTAGCAAGAATCTCCGTTGCCCTAAAGCTGGGGGGAATGGCCCGAGGATGTCCATTCCCCATTGAGCGAAAGGCCATGGGGCTGAGAGCGGATTCAGTGGGGTAGACGGTTGATGTTGGATGTGTGCATGGCGCTGGCAACCATCACACTTTTGAACTAGTCTGGCCGCGTCCTCCCTCATAGTGAGCCAGAAGTATCCCTGACGGAGAGCCTTTTGGGCTAAGATCTGCCCTCTAGATGATTTTCACATATGCCTTCATGGATCTCTTGAGGATGTAGTCAGCGTCGGCGGGTCCTACACACTTGAGCAGGGGGTAGGAGAATGACCTTCTGTACAGACGTCCGTCGAGGAGGATGAATTTGTAGGCCCTCCACTTGAGCAGTCTATCTTCGTTGCGGTCATCAGGGAGAGTGCCATCAGTGAGATAGCGGACGTAGGCATCCATCCATGTGGGCTCTTGGGTGAGTCGGAGGACTTCCTTGCTATCCTCTATGCTGGGCCTTTCTAGATATTCAATGTAAGTGTCCCTTGCCATGCCGTCGGCAGAGGTAGCCAGACAAGAAAGGATGTCGGCCTTGGCATTCTCACTTCGAGGAATGTAACTAATGCTGAAATAAGCTAGTGGGGAGGTCAAGAGCCGAACCTTGCCCAAGTACTGAGTCATAACAGGGTCACGTGCCTCGTACTCTCTGCTGATTTGCCCGGAGATGAGTTGCGAGTATGTGAAAGCCTTGAGACGCCTTATTCGAACTTTGGGCTAGCCTTAATCCGGCCAGCAGGGCTTCGTACTCAGCTTGATTATTGGTGGCTTCGAATAGAAACCGCAGGGTGCATTCCATCCTCTCTCCGCCCGGCCCGGCAAGAATAGGCCGGCACCGCTTCCCTGAGAGTTTGATGCGCCGTCCATATGAAGGATCCAAGTTTCTCCATCACCGTTTGGTTCAGGCTCGCACTGTTCCTTGGTGACTTCCTCAGTCGTCTCCTCCGCCCAAGTGCATTCAACTAGGAAGTCAGGTAAAACTTGGGACTTCAGGGCCGGTCGTGCCTGGAAGGAGAGGTCGAACTCTCCTAGCTTGATGGCCCACTTGGCAAGTCGTCCCGAGGTATCTGGATGAGCCAGGATGGCTCGAAGGGGCTGGTCCATGAGCACCACGATAGGATGGGCTTGAAAGTATGGGCGGAGGCGCCGGCGAAAACTATCAGGTGAAAATAACTTTCTCTGTCTTGGAGTACCTAACTTCTGCGTCATGGAGGACCTTGCTCACATAATAGATGGGTCTTTGGTTTCCGTCGGTGAGCACCAAGACTGAGCTAACGGCTTCCGGAGAAGTAGCTAAGTAGAGGAAGAGACTTTCCCCGTCTCTTGGCTTGGACAGGAGCGAGGGGGAAGACAAGAACGTCTTTAGGCTGTTAAGGGCTCTCTGGCAGTCGTCCGTCCACTCGAAATTGTTCACCTTCCGCAAGGCCTTGAAGAAGGGCAAGCATCTCTCGGCGATTTGGAGAGAAAACGACTTAGAGCCGCTATCCTCCCTATTAGCCGCTGCACTTCCTTCTTGCTGGATGGTGGCCTCATGTCGAGTATGGAGCTGATCTTCTCTGGGTTCACTTCGATCCCCGCTGGGTCACCATGAAACCTAGGAACTTGCCCGCCGTGAACCCAAAAGCACATTTCTTGGGTTCAGCTTGACTTGGAAATGACGAAGGTTGTTGAAGGTTTCCTCTAAGTCGGAGACATGATTGGAGGCACGGGTGCTCTTTGTCAACATGTCATCTACATAGACTTCCATATTCCGGCCTAGCTGATCTTGGAACACTCTGTTCATCAACCTCTTGTAAGTTGCCCCTGCATTCTTGAGGACAAAGGGCATCACTTTGTAGCAATAAATGCCTTTCTCCGTCACAAAGGATGTGTGCTCTTCGTCGCTGGGGTCCATCCTTATCTGATTATATCCAGAGAAGGCATCCATGAAGCTAAGGAGCTCATGCCCGGAAGTGGAATCCACCAGCTGATCTATCCTTGGCAGGGGAAAGCTGTCTTTGGACACGCCTTATTGAGGTCGGTGAAGTCAATGCAAATTCTTCAGCTCCCGTTTGCCTTTCGCACCATGACCATATTAGCCAGCCAGCTAGGGTAGTGTGCCTCTCGGATGTGGCTAGCTCTGAGCAGCTTGTTGACTTCCTCGTCAATAGCTTTTTGCTGATCAGGAGCGAATCTTCTCTTCCTTTGGTGGATTGGACGATGCCGTGGGTCAATGTTGAGCTTGTGGGTGATCACCTCCGGAGGGATGCCAGGCATATCAGACGCCGACCAAGCGAAGACGTCCGAGTTAGTCCGCAAAGGGGAAGGAGTTCGCCGACGCAGACGGTCTTTGCTGGGTCGTCTCCAAGAGGGAAAGTTAAGAGGTGCTCGGCTGGTTCTCCTCCCTTGCTGGAGTCCCTGGGGTCGGGTGCTTCTAAATTTGATTCAGCTTCCAGAGGACTTGATGCCACGTGATAACAAGGCAGGACTGGGTTGGTCTCACCGCGCATCTCTCCGACTCCTTCACTAGTGGGGAACTGCACCAGTAAATGCTGGATGAGATAACTGCGTCCAAAAGGTTAAGACCTGGATGCCTGAGAATGGCGTTGTAAGCCAAGGGGACCCTTACGACTAGGAATTTTATGATCACTGTACTCTGGCATGGTGGTATTCCAGCTGTCGTAGGCAAAGATATCTCGCCTTCAACCCTTACTGAATCCCCGGTGAACCCGACCAACGGGCCACCACAAGCTGAAGGAGTCTAGAGATAATCCCATCCGAACAAAAGCATCGTAAGTAAGGATGTCAGCTGAGTTGCCACTATCAACTAATATCCTTTTTACAGGGTGCTTGGCGATCATCAAAGAGACAACGATGCCTTCATTGTTTACATTTTCAACAATAGCAGATCCCCCCCCCCAGAGATTACATTATCCGGCACCTCCTCCCTTTTTGGCCGCTTGGATGTGAAGGCCGCTCCCCAAGACACCATTCCGACCGTCCGTTCTGTGGGGGTGTTGTCGACCGTGGCCTGAGCGGGTAGGGGCCCCATGAGTGCTGGCAGTGGCTTTGATGCCTTCTGAATATACTTGCCAGGTAGCCTCGCTGGATGAGCTCCTCGATGGCCCGCTTTAAACTGTAGCAGCTGTCAGTGTCATGTCCATAATCCTGGTGGAATCAGCAGTAACGGCTTTTGTCGCGGGAAAGACCTTTCTTCATGGGAGGAGGACGCTGGAGATAAGGCTCACCCTCGATCTCCATAAGGATATGGGATCAAGGGGCGAGGAGAGGTGTGAGCTTGCTCTCATCGGGGACGAAACTTCGATGCCTATTGTCAGATCGGGAGGCGGGTCGGACCGCCGGTGTCGGGGGGGTCCACTCAGCTCGGGGTGAGCGGGTTTGTGGTTGGAGCTCTTCGAGGATTCTCGACGGGTGAAGTCAGTTTCATCCGCGTGGATGTACTTTTGAGCCCGGAGGAGGAGGTCGGAATAGGAACCCGAGGGCTTCTTATCCAAGGAAAAGGTGAAGCGAGATGGGAGGAGCCCTCGCTTCAGTGCTAGCATTGCCACTGCATCATCGAGATGGTAAACTTCGAGGGTAGCAGCCTTAAACCGGGACACAAAGTCCCGCAGCAACTCCCCCTCCTTCTGGCGCACAGAGAAGAGGCTGTCCACCACTCTTGGAATCCGCCGGCATGCATCAAAATGTGCCAGAAATGCCCTTTTCAGCTCTCGAAAGGAGTCGATGCTATGGGGGGATAGGTGCGAGTGCCACGCGCGAGCGGCCTTCCATAGAGTGGCGGGAAAGGCTTTGCAGAGAAGGGCCTCCGAAGCGCCTTGGACTTGCATCATGCTTTATAACTCTCGAGATGGTCGAGAGGATCTGTCGTACCATATGGGTCTATCTGGGGAAAGCGGAATCTGGAGGGGACATGCTCCTCTAATATCCGGCGGGTGTAAGGAGGATAGGTGTCAAACTCTTCTCCGATTGATGATTAATTTTCCTGATGAGCTCATCCAGTCGCCTATTGTACTCGTCCAGGTGCTCCTTTGCCTGGCGATTGATTGTCGGGCCCTCCGAGATAGCTCGGAGGAGGAAGAAGAAGAAGAAAGAGAAGGAGAAGGATGCGGGAGCCGGGACTTCCGCTTTGGTTCCTCCTGATGATGCGGCTCGGGAGGAAACTTACTGGGGCCACAACCAGGGGACCGTGGCCGTTTAGATGGCTCATGGAGAGGCTTCCTAGGGGAAACCTGACGATGACCGGCTTTTTGCTGGGGAGAGCCTCCCCTCGCCGACTACTGACTGGAGGGGGGAGCAGTCTGGTGCTGGGTGGCCATGGACTGCTGCTACTGGAGTCCATGGACCATAGCGGTGAGAGTTTGGACTTGTTGGGTGAGAGTTGCTAATTGCTCCGTAGTTTTGACAGCTGCATCTGGCGGTGGACGGGTGACGGGAGGATCGGCGGCAGGGGGATCGGCCTCCTACTGCCTAGCTAGCGGGGGAAGCCCCGCTGGACAGCTGACAGAAGCGTCCTGAGCTCACGTCACCACCATGGCTTGGTGAATAAGAGAGGGGGGAGTAAAGTTCGTTGATACATAGCACGGGGAACCCTGAGCTACCTGCTGCTTCACCTGTGATAGCCCCCCTACCTGGCGCACCAATCTGATGATGCCTGATCACTGGTCCTGAACATCGGGAGAAGGAAGCGGAATGATTAGCGGATCTTTGCTCCACCGAGTTGCCTGCAAAAAGTCTTAGGACCGAAGGGATTCTCCGGTGGGACCCTCCGATGCTCAAGTTAGCAATCGAGGTCACAGCTGAGGAAGAGCTCGAGTGAGTTCTTTTTAGATGAAAGTGTTCTCAGGAAGGAGGGATTCCCCTCCAAGTGTTGAGATAGCGATTCCTTGAGTTTTTTTTGCTCGTACCTGATTATTGAATGGATTCACCTTTTTATAGGTGTTGACACTTGCATGATCTCATGGGATTCCGTGAAAAAGGAATGTCCGTGAAGTTCTTGGGAGTTGGGTGAATTTGGGCCGGTGGGTGGGTCCTATCCCATCGAAGAGGAGAACAACGGCGGTTGGTGGGCTACGTCCATCAGCCAGCAGGGCTATTGGGTAGTTGGGTCCAGTCCCATCAGCAGCGTGGCTAGTAGTAGTTGGATCTGGCGTTGTCAGGCAGTGTGGGTCAGGAAGGTAGCGTCCTGAACCACCAGGGCCGTGCTGGGGCTGATTTTGGAGGAAACGGGGGCGTCTCGACTCTCCGAGGGAGCCGAGGCTGAGCTGGGTCGACCAGGGATGACCGGGGCCAACCTCACTAACCAGGAAGTGCCGGGGTGGGGCCGATCAAGAATGGTCGGGGCCGACTCGGCGGGCTTGGAGACGTCGGGGCTGAGCGGGGCTGACCAGGGATGGTTGGGGCCGACTCGCAGGCTTGGAGACGCCGGTGCCGAGCGAGGCTAACCAGGAATGGTCGGGGCCGACTCGGCGGACTTGGAGACACCGGGGCCGAGCGGGGCTGATCAGGAATGGTTGGGGCTGACTCGGCAGACCTAGAGCTGCCGGGGTCGTGCAGGGCCGACCGGAAATGGTCGGGTCCGAATCGGCAGGCCTGGAGACGCCGGGGCCGAGCGGGGCTGACCAGGGATGGTCGGTGTTGCTCAGATGTAGTAACCCAAGAGGGGGTGAATTGGGTTATTTTAAAAAATAATTTAATTGCTATGCAGATAAATGTGCTTTCAACCCTAATTTTGATTTGCAGCGGTGAAGTGGAGTGCACAGAATAATAACACAAAACAAGCAATCACAAACACACAGAAATTTATAGTGGTTCGGTGCCAAACTCAGCACCTACATCCACTCCCCAAAACCTTTGGGAATTCCATTATCGTATCACAACGATTACAACCTCTAGCCGAACCAGGCTAGCCCTCTTATTATACGGCACAAGGCAGCCAAAAACCCCTAGCCAAACCTAGGCTAGTCCTCTTGTTTCACGGCACAAGGAAGCCAAGAACCCCTAGCCAAACCTAGGCTAGTCCTCTTATTTAAATGGCACAAGGAAGCCAACAAACCATGGTTCACTAACCCTTTTACAAGATAATCAGAGTATGTAAAGAAAAAGCTCCTACAAAGAGCAAATATTCATAATATACTTTACAACTTTTTGAAGCAATAAACTCAGCAATAAATGAACTCGGTTGAAGCAGCTGAAGTCTTGAATGCTTGAAAAGCTTCAATAATTTGGACGACCTTTCGGAGCAAGGATTGAGCTTGAATGCACAGCAACCACTCAACAAATATTTAATGAAGGCTCTTTACTTGGATTTTTCTCTTTGAAATTTCTTTTCAAAATCATCGTCGTCGTCAAGGTGTGCTTCTAATCCCAGCTATTTATAATCATCTAACAAGAAAATATCCGTTAGATACAAAAGAAATAAATGGAAATAATAACGGGAAGAAATATAACCGTTAAAACCTGTTTCCCTTAAGCATTGAATGCAGATCTCCATTTGAGAAAGGATGAGCACTGTAAACATTCAAAAATTAAAAGTTAACAATAGCTTGAAATAGCAATACAGAGAGAAAGAGAGAGAAAGAGCTTTAGGCGGCGGTGGTCTTGAAGAAAGAAGCTCCAGGTAGCTGAGAAATGAATGCCATCATCCAAGAGTAAAGTAATAACCCTTAGCTAGCTAATCAGTTAGCTAACCAGAGACAACACAGCAAAAGAACAGCACGTTAGTTAGCTCGGAAGATAACTCGCCAGCTAACTCCATTTGAAATCCAAACGGCAGCAGGATAGCTAGTTAGCTGAACAGCTAACTAAAGAGTGGCCAGTTATCTCATGAGCTAACTAGAAGCAAAAACACTCAGCCATCCGTCCAGCAAAAATACAGCTAGTCAACTGAATAAAGCAGCTAACTCTCCAGCTAACTAGCCAACCGGCAGCTAGCTCTCCAGTTAACTAAAATTTAAATCCATTCGGCTGCAAAGTTCCCTGTGAAAAGTAGTTAACTAACCAGTTAGCTCCAGGATGAAACAGTTAGCTAAGCAGTTAACTAAAAGAAACATCAGCTAGCTAGAAGGAGTTACAGTTAACTAACAAGACATCCAGCCAGCTAGCTAGAATTGAAGAGTGTTCGGCCGAACCACTGTAACAGAATTTTTAGTTAGCTGAAATGAATTCAGCTAGCTCACCAGTTAACTATAATAAGGGACGTTCGGCCAGCACCTGAGATAGTTCCTTAGTTAGCTGAAAAAGCTTCAGCTAGCTAACAAACTAACTCACCAGTTAGCTAAAATAAAGTGACGTTCGGCCAGGCAACTGTGACAGGACATTTAGTTAGCTGAGAGAGCTTCAGCTAGCTAACAAGCTAACTCATCAGTTAGCTAAAATAAAGTGACGTTCAGCCAACTTACTGAGACAAGTTCCTTAGTTAGCTGAGAGAGCTTCAGCTAGCTAACAAGCTAACTAGACAGCTAGCTAAATTTCAAGACGGTTTGGCCCATGCACTGTGAGATATTCCCAGCTAGTTGAAAGGCGTGCCAGTTAGCTAATAAACTAACAAGCTAGCTAGCCAGTTAACTCACAAGCTAATAATTATTCAAAGCAAATTTAAATGAAGTACTTTCTTACCAGTCGATTTTGCATGAAGATACTTACTTGCAAGGCGATCGAACTTCCCTGTATCAATCTTAGAATTGCTTAATTTATTTTGTAATCATCAAAATCAATCTGGGGTCAACAATCTCCCCCTTTTTGATGATGACAAAACCTTTAAGCAAATAAAGAACAAGTGTATATGGAAGTTTAATAAGAAAACAGGAGTAATCAGAAAACATTAATTTCTTCCCCCTGTTAAAATAAGTGAAATCTTTTTCTTTTCTTTTCTCCCCCTAAATATATGGAGTACTATTTTACTCCATCCCTTAATGTATGCAAGCAACAATCTTCTCCCCCTTTTATCATTAATCAAAAAGAAGTTGAAGAGTCTGCAATAACTTTAAGCATAAAGGATCAAGGATGTTAACATGCATTACATAATCATAATCAAAACAGTCATGTAGATTAGTGCAAGATTACATGTCATGGTTTTAAGTCATAAAGCACAAGCATAAAATTGTTCAATATACAAACATATAAGTTAAGTACAATCATTTTCATCATCGGATGAAGAAATATGCACTGAAACATTTGGCTTGCTTGACGATTCAGGCTTGACGGAGGAAGGTCGTGCCGGTGGAGTGAAAAGGTAGGATGAGAGAAAGAAGCATCAGGCGCAGACGATGCAGAACTGGTGATGAGAATCTCCATGAGTTGGCTCAGCCTAGAGAGGGTTCCAGTCCAATGGTCAACTGCATTTGTAGCATCCCGGGTCTGGGTCTGGTTCGATCTCATTTGATACTCTACCCACTCAGCCTTGGTCTCAAAGTTTTCAAGCTTG
>UESW01004583.1:36315-69798 GCA_900491605.1 Calamus simplicifolius | reverse complement strand
AGCTGGGAGAGCTCCTTGTCAGCTTAGGATCTGGTAGATGTGTAGATCTCAGGTAGCCTTGATAGGCTCTAGACCACTTCTCAGCATGATTCCTTGCCTAGGGTGTCATTATAGTAGACTTAGGCTCTCCCACGTCAGGTTCTACGGAGGTGGGTATTGGATCGGGAAGGCCAAGCTATGGGAGCTCGGGAGAGACCGAGCTATGGGGGCTCGGGAGAGACGAGCTACGGAAGCTCGGGAAGCCGAGCTGCGGGAGCTCGGGGAGGCCGAGCTATGGGAGCTCGGGAGAGGCGAGCTACGGAAGCTCGAGGAGGCCGAGCTACGGAAGCTCGGGGAAAGCCGAGCTATGGGAGCCCGGGAGAGGCGAGCTACGGAAGCTCGAGGAGGCCGAGCTACGGAAGCTCGGAAGAGCCGAGCTATGGGAGCCCGGGAGAGGCGAGTTACGGAAGCTCGGGAAGGCCGAGCTACGGAAGCTCGGGGGAAACCGAGCCATGGGAGCTCGGGAGAGGCGAGCTACGGAGGCTCGAGGAGGCCGAGCTACGGAAGCTCGGGGAAAGCCGAGCTATGGGAGCCGGGAGAGGCGAGCTACGGAAGAGGTTGGTCTTAGCCTCCTTGCACGGGTATTGATGCAATGACGATTTTACCCCCCAACACATGCCCTCCACTCCCTAGTTTGAAGCGTAGGTTCGGGCATAGGGAGTATAAGTCCAGGTTGGTCCCTTAGGCGGGGACGGTCAGCCCAGCAGTTCGAGCACTGGTGTTGAGGAGGCGTTCGCAGCCATGATAAGGTCGGCCTTGTACCCAGGTGCCGATGCTTCGGCGGATAAGTTTGCAGATTTGGAACTGGTTGATGCCGCATTCGGGCAGCAGGGAGTGGCCGAAAGTATCCACCTTCTCCCCGATATCGACAATTCGACCCTCATGAAGATGACACGGGCCTATGCATCTCGGGTGAGTTACTGCTCTTTGGTAGTGGGGGCTTTATAATTTGCCCCATGAAGATGACTTATCTTTTGTCCTGCAGAGTGTCCTGCTTTCTCGAGCGATGTGCTAGCGTCTGAGTTTAGCGACAGGGGCCAGCGTTCAGGCCAGGAGAGACAACGCTGAACTTCGATCGCGAGTGGTGGCGTCTGAGAAGTTCGAGGAACTTCTGGCCAGTAGCAACAGAGGTTTGGAGGGAATGAAGGCGGCGTATCAGGCCGCTCTAGCCGAAGCATCCAGGCAAAAAGTAAAGCGGAGGAGTTGCAGGGACTCCTGGCGAAGAATGAAGACGCGTGTCTGGAGCTGGCTAGAATTGAGTCCAAACATTCCGCGGAGGTAGCGGCGATGCGGCGGGAACATGCTGAGAGCATGGGTCGGCTGGGAAGGGAAGCTGCCGATGAGAGAAGGCGTTTGTCTAGGATGCTCGATGAAGTGGAGGAGAAATTGAAGCGGCGTGATGGTGAAATTGCTCGCTTGAGGGAGGGCGCTAGATGGCACCAAGGGGCGATGGCTCGGGTGAGCAACGAGCTATCCCAAGCCCGGGAGGAAATCGGAGCCAAACAATCAAGGATCAACAATCTGCAGGAGAGAGTCGAGCTGGTCGGGGCTGACAGAACGAGAGCCAGGGGTGAGGCTGAGGAGCTGGCCAAGAGGTTGGCTAGACGAGAGGAGGAGGTACGATCTTATTTCCCCCCCCCCCCCTTTTTTTTAGCTTCTTCTACTGGTTTCTTGTGATGCCGACTAACTTTGGCTTTCTCAGATGGCGAAGTTGGAGTTGGAGGTTCGGGCTCTTCAAGGCGAGCTTGTGTCCAACCGCAACAAGAGTTCAGAATTCGAGATGCGGACCGGCGAGTTTGAGGAGCAAAATATCATTCTGCGGGCCCAAGTTGCAGAGGCTGAGAAACGGGCTGCTGAGGCCAACATGCAGCTCGCCATACTCAAGGGGAGGCAGGATGCTATCGGTGTTGACGCCTTCCAACTTGGGCTGCAGGAATGCAAAGAGAAGATATCCAGCGAGCATCCAGAATGGGATCTCTCTTTTCTGGACGCTGAAACTCCTGATGACGGTGAGTCCGAAGGAGAAGAAGAGGACGAATATGTCGACGTCTCCGACACTGACCCTGGTGCTGTCCCGGGTCCCGGTAAAGCTGCAGCTTCTGAGGGACGGTCGCGAACTGCCGCTGAAGGGGCAAAGGTATTAGAGAAGGGCGAGTCTAGTCACACCTCCGCAGGTGTAACCGAGAGTTCCTCCAAAACCGATGTGGTTCCCGACCCTTAGAGGCCACTTCTGTACTTTGTTTCTTGAAAGTCTGACCGACGCTTCTTAATGGATGAAACCTTTATTTTCATTTAGGTGTTTTTCTTTGTACGGCCCTGTTGCCGCCCGGTTTTGCCTCAATCGCGAGCAACTTATGGCCCGCTGATGTTTTTTGGTCATTTTTGTTTCGGGATTGAGGGAGTGCATTGGCTTAACCCAAGGCGGGGCGATAGCCCTGACTGGCGAACCGATAGACAATCTGGTTTGGCTTGTGTCTGATTTAAACTTGAGAAATGAAACTAGTTGGTTAAGGTTGATGGGCAGGACGGGCAGAAATAGGTCGGCTAGGGCCGACAGGCAAAATAGGTCGGCTAGGGCCGACGGACAAAGTAGGTCGGCTAGGGCCGACAGAAAAAATAGGTCGGCTAGGGCCGACAAGCAAGATAGGTCGGCTAGGGCCGACAGGCAAGATAGGTCGTCTAGGGCCGACGGGCAAGATAGGTCGGCTAGGGCCGACAGAAAAAATAGGTTGGCTAGGGCCGACAAGCAAGATAGGTCGGCTAGGGCCGACAGGAAAAATAGGTTGGCTAGGGCCGACAGGCAAGATAGGTCGGCTAGGGCCGACGGGCAAGATAGGTTGGCTAGGGCCAACGGGCAATGTAGGTCGCTTTATCTTCCATTGGGCGAAAGAAAAGTTTGCGCAGTCTTCGCGCTCATTCTTGCTTTGAGATGCTCGATTCTGTCGCATAGGTTCCCCGAGCAACCAACTTCGTCAGGGAGTGATCAACGGATGATCGGTTCTCGTGCTTTTTGCAGTTTTGCCAGCACTCTGCCATTCTGCAGGAAAATTGGTTTTTATTTCACCAAAGTTGATGATACGGCGCTGTGGGGAACATAAAGCTGCTTTAGAGCTTTTCGGAAGGTGCTCTTTTCCCATGTGGGCCGCTTTGACGTACGGCGCACGCAGCCGTTTGCCATTGGAGGACATTATTCTCGTAGGACGGCCTCCTGAACCTGCCAGCTTCCGTAACGCTGGCGGATGATCCTCTGCATTTAATGATCGCGATTCGGGATCAAGAGGAAATCTCCGCATACGTCATAACTCAGGCGGTGGGCTCGGCGCGCAACAGGCGCTGCTTTCATCCTGGGAGGCCACGTGGAGGTATGGCCCGGGTGTTTGAATCTCGGGGCTTATAGCCTTGGTGACTACTCCCGGCTCATCTTTGGCTTTATAAAAAAGGGAAGCGGGGTAATGCTAAACCATCCCCGAAAGTTTCTTTTCCACTAGAGCTCTCGTCATGCTCGTTTTTCTGTTGCTGCGAGTGGGAGGACTGAGCTTTTCTCTTGTAAGCTCTTTGCCTCCAGATAGTTGGGGCAATGAAGGAGCTGCCGGAGGATGGCTCGCCCCTAGGGGATGAGCCCTGGAGATCATATGGAGAGCGCACATAGAGGGCACAGAGGTCACACGGAGAGCGCACACATACTCTTCCAGTGTGACCTTTGTGGTTCCCCTCCGGAGACGCATGGTAGGGAGTGCACGCGGGCTTCCCATGGCTTACGTGAACTTCTCCTCTTCCCCTGATTTGGATTCCTGGGCTCGCCTGCCTGGGGAATCTTTCACCACATGGGGAGGGGGTGAAAGTCCGCCGCCCGCCGACACCTTGTCCTTGAGCCATGGCGAGGTGGGGGCGGTGCATACTCGATTTGGGAGAGCACTCCGCCGCCAGGGTTCGCTGGCTTCCTACCTGCTCTCCGGGGGGTCCCTCGATGGGATGGTCTGGGATGGCCATCCTGATATCTCGGTTGGGTCACCGAGATATCATTATTGACGGAAGCTGGTCGCAACTATTGGTCCATGTCGCCCGGCTATTATCAGCTCGAGCGACTTATCTGGTTCGGCGGTTGGACGTCGGAGCATCACAGTTGCCTACGTCTGCTTTGGAGCAGTTGCCCGAGTTTTGTACTTGTTCTTTATTTTATGCATTTCAATTCTCTTGTAACGCCTCTAAGGCATTTGTAACTGATCTTGATTGGCAATAAATAAAGAGAGTTCTATTTTGTTTCTCAATCTTTATCTTTTTGTGCCGAGTTCGCTGTTGTTGCCGTTCGTGGGATACGAAGGCGTCTCGCTCGTCCTTAGACGAGGATCCCGCACTATCCGAACTAACTGGGGCTCGTAAGCGACGGTCTAAGGACCGTTCGGAGAAATGCACTCCCTATTTCGGTCCGAAGCTTGGAGTTTTTGTGCTTCGTCCTTATCGGAACTCACATCCTTGCAGGTTGGCTTTGCTGAAGTTCAGAAAATCTGTGCTTGGCTTCGCCGAGGTTCGAAGAATGTTTCACTTGGCCCCGCCAAGGTTCGGAGAAACTGTTGCTCGGCCCCGCCGAGGTTCGGAGAATGCTATACTTGGCCCTGCTAAGGTTCGGAGAATGTTTTACTTGGCCCCGCCAAGGTTCAGAGAAATTGTTGCTCGGCCCCACCGAGGTTCGAAGAATGCTATACTTGGCCCTGCCAAGGTTCTGAGAATGTTTTACTTGGTCCCGCCAAGGTTCAGAGAAATTATTTTACTTGGCCCTGCCAAGGTTCGGAGAAATTGTTATTCGGCCCAGCCGAGATTCGGAGAACTTGTAGCTCGGCCCAGCCGAGGTTCAGAGAAGTTTTACTTGGCCCTGCCAAGGTTCGAAGGTTCGGGGCTCGGAGAAATGATTTAGCTGCCACTATGAGCCGTAGTGTAAGATCTCTATGACGTTTGGTGAGGGGGCATCTGGGCGGAACGAGCGGTATGACGTAACCCTTCCCGAGGGGACAAGTCATTGGCCAGACGCCGGATCTCTCCCCTCTGCTCTTCCCGAAAAAGGAGCTTGGGGAAATACCGTGAGCATTTATTATCGGGGGCGGCAAATCGGAAGGTAGTCTGTTCAGGGGGGATTCCCGATCAGTCAGTCCACACTTACCGATCTTACTCGGGATGGGGTGTGGTACCTCGGACTCTGCAGTCATTGAAGCGATGACACGTGGCAAATTCTTATAGGTCGGTGACTACGGTGCGACCGATTGGGATATCTGTCCAGTGAGTATAAATATGACCGAGAGGTGTGGTCTCAGTCATCCCTCTGTTCAGTTTTCGAAGAAATATTGGGTCATGGCCTCTCGAGGGCGATCCTCAGGAGAATTACACGCGTCTCTCAATGGCTTACTTCACTTGGAGAGGAGGCGTACCACCGTCACTGTCGACGGACTGGGCCTGGCGTCGGCCCTCGCGAGCAATTAGCAGCTTGTGAGGGTCGTAGAGGAGTACATGGACATGACGACCAAGGAGGCGGAGGCCCTGAGCCGGGTGGTAGACCGGCAAAGGGAGGAGATTGCTTCGCTTCGTCAGCAGGTGGCCGACCTCACGGAGCATTTGGAAGACCTGTTGGCTTCGGGGAGCGACTCCGAACTTTGATTCGGGGCCTCTGTCACTTTCGCTTTCTGTTTATGTTTTTTCTGTCTTTTTTGTAATCCTTTTTTCTGATGAATGAAAATTGGATTTGTTTTGGGTAACCCTCTTCTTTTTCAAGAGTTTTAGCCTTGATCACACTGTCCAAGGATTTTAGTAGCAGAGGGGAATTCCTTGGCTCTGCTCGGTGCTTTTGGCCAATTACGCGGGGCTTAATGGGCCCTTAAAGGGGGTTCGCCGGAGGCGACTTCTTTGTGCGCATCGACGGTTTATGCTCAGCGTGCTTCTTTTTAAACCGGACGAAGTTTCGGGGACTATTTGGAAGTCCTTCGGCCTTAATCGGGGCCTACGCACTTCGGCTTTCAGCTGGTGTCTTAACTTGAAGAATTTTTACTTAGCCTTGCTGAGGTTCGGAGAACATCTTACTTGGCCCTACCAAGGTTCGGAGAATTTGTTGCTTGGCCCAGCCGAGGTTTGGAGAATGTTTTACTTGGCCCTGCCAAGGTTCGGAGAATTTATTGCTCGGCCCAGCCGAGGTTCGGAGAATGTTTTACTTGGCCCTGCCAAGGTTCGGAGAATTTGTTGCTCGGCCCAGCCGAGGTTCGGAGAATGTTTTACTTGGCCCTGCCAAGGTTCGGAGAATTTGTTGCTCGGCCCAGCCAAGGTTCGGAGAATGTTTTACTTGGCCTTGCCAAGGTTCGGAGAATTTGTTGCTCGGCCCAGCCGAGGTTCGGAGAATTTGTTGCTCGGCCCAGCCGAGGTTCAGAGAATGTTTTACTTGGCCCTGCCAAGGTTCGGAGAATTTGTTGCTCGGCCCAGCCGAGGTTCGGAGAATGTTTTACTTGGCCCTGCCAAGGTTCGGAGAATTTGTTGCTCGGCCCGGCCGAGGTTCGGAGAATGTTTTACTTGGCCCTGCCAAGGTTCGGAGAATTTGTTGCTCGGCCCAGCCGAGGTTCGGAGAATGTTTTACTTGGCCCTGCCAAGGTTCGAAGGTTTGGGGCTCGAAGAAATGATTTAGCTGCCACTATGAGCCGTAGTGTAAGATCTCTATGACGTTCGGTGAGGGGGCATCTGGGCGGAATGAGCGGTATGATGTAACCCTTCCCGAGGGGACAAGTCATTGGCCAGATGTCGGATCTCTCCCCTCTGCTCTTCCCAAAAATGGAGCTTGGGGAAATGTCGTGAGCATTTATTACTGGGGGCGGCAGATCGGAAGGTAGTCTGTTCAGGGGGGATTCCCGATCAGTCAGTCCACACTTACCGATCTTACTCGGGATGGGGTGTGGTACCTCGGACTCTGCAGTCATTGAAGCAACGACACATGACAAATTCTTATAGGTCGGTGACTATGGCGCGACCGATTGGGATATCTGTCCGGCGAGTATAAATATGACCGAGAGGTGTGGTCTCAGTCATCCCTCTGTTCAGTTTTCGAAGAAATATTGGGTCATGGCCTCTCGAGGGCGATCCTCAGGAGAATTACACGCGTCTCTCAATGGCTTACTTCACTTGGAGAGAAGGCGTACCACCGTCACTGTCGACGGACTGGGCCTGGCGTCGGCCCTCGCGAGCAATCAGCAGCTTGTGAGGGTCGTAGAGGAGTACATGGATGTGACGACCAAGGAGGCGGAGGCCCTGCGCCGGGTGGTAGACCGGCAAAGGGAGGAGATTGCTTCGCTTCGTCAGCAGGTGGCCGACCTCACGGAGCGTTTGGAAGACCTGTTGGCTTCGGGGAGCGACTCCGAACTTTGATTCGGGGCCTCTGTCACTTTCGCTTTCTGTTTATGTTTTTTCTGTCTTTTTTGTAATCCTTTTTTCTGATGAATGAAAATTGGATTTATTTTGGGTAACCCTCTTCTTTTTCAAGAGTTTTAGCCTTGATCACACTGTCCAAGGATTTTAGTAGCAGAGGGGAATTCCTTGGCTCTGCTCGGTTGCTTTTGGCCAATTACGCGGGGCTTAATGGGCCCTTAAAGGGGTTCGCTGGAGGCGCCTTCTTTGTGCGCGTCGACGGTTTATGCTCAGCGTGCTTCTTTTTAAACCGGACGAAGTTTCGGGGACTATTTGGAAGTCCTTCGGCCTTAATCGGGGCCTACGCACTTCGGCTTTTAGCCGGTGTTTTAACTTGAAGAATTTTTACTCAGCCTTGCTGAAGTTCGGAGAACATCTTACTTGGCCCTACCAAGGTTCGGAGAATTTGTTGCTCGGCCTAGCCGAGGTTCGGAGAATGTTTTACTTGGCCCTGCCAAGGTTCGGAGAATTTGTTGCTCGGCCCAGCCGAGGTTCGGAGAATGTTTTACTTGGCCCTGCCAAGGTTCGGAGAATTTGTTGCTCGGCCCAGCCAAGGTTCGGAGAATGTTTTACTTGGCCCTGCCAAGGTTTGAAGAATTTGTTGCTTGGCCCAGCCGAGGTTCGGAGAATGTTTTACTTGGCCCTGCCAAGGTTCGGAGAATTTGTTGCTCGGCCCAGCCGAGGTTCGGAGAATGTTTTACTTGGCCCTGCCAAGGTTCGGAGAATTTGTTGGTCGGCCCAGCCGAGGTTCGGAGAATGTTTTACTTGGCCCTGCCAAGGTTCGGAGAATTTTTTGCTCGGCCCAGCCGAGGTTCGGAGAATTTGTTGCTCGGCCCAGCCGAGGTTCGGAGAATGTTTTACTTGGCCCTGCCAAGGTTCGGAGAATTTGTTGCTCGGCCCAGCCGAGGTTCGGAGAATGTTTTACTTGGCCCTGCCAAGGTTCGGAGAATTTGTTGCTCGGCCCAGCCGAGGTTCGGAGAATGTTTTACTTGGCCCTGCCAAGGTTCGAAGAATTTGTTACTCGGCCCGGCCGAGGTTCGAAGAATATTTTACTTGGCCCTGCCAAGGTTCAGAGAATTCCTGTCCAGACAAGTAGCTCGGTCGTGCCGAGGATGGGTAAGCAGCATCTATTTCTTTTTGCAACTTTTGGTAAGGTAGTGCATAATGACTTGCATTGAAAAATGTGCTGATAGGAAGATATAATGAGGCATATGAAAATAAACTCGGAGAGGATGTACCCTATTGATAGTATTTTTGGAGATTGTCCGAATTCCACGTCCGGGGAATGGATTTCCCCTCCAAATCCTGTAGCTTGTAGGTTCCCGGTCCGATGATTTCCGCCACTTGGTACGGGCCCTCCCAGTTCGGTGCCAGCTTTCCTTGTTCCAGCGGTTTGGAAACAGAGGCCTTTCGGAGGACAAGGTCGCCGGGCAGGAAGGCTTTCCCTTTGACTCTGGAAGCGTGATAACGGGCTACTCTTTGCTGATAAGCGGCCATTCTAATCCGGGCCTTCTCTCTGATCTCCTCTACCAGGTCGAGGTTGGTGCGGAGCTGCTCGTTGCTGGCTTCTTCCGAGTAGCTTTTCACCCGTAATGATGGGAGGCCTATTTCCACAGGGATGACGGCCTCTGTACCGAAAGCCATTCGGAATGGGGTTTCACCTGTCGGGATTCTCGGGGTGGTGCGGTAGGCCCATAAGACATGGTGCAGCTCCTCCGCCCACCTGCCTTGGGCTCTGGAGAGGCGAGCTTTGATTCCTGAAGGAGGGTCCTATTGGTCACTTCGGCCGCTCCATTGGCTTGTGGGTGCCCGACCGAAGTGAGGTGGTGGCGGATTCCATGCTCCTCACAGAACTGGCAAAACTTAGAATTGTCGAACTGCTTACCGTTGTCGGTGATTATGGTATGCGGGAGGCCGAATCGGTAGATGATGGATCTCCACACAAAGTCTCTGGCCCGTGCCTCGGTAATTTGTGCAACCGCTTCCGCTTCGACCCATTTGGTGAAGTAGTCGATGGCGACGAATAGAAATTTCGCTGTCCTGTGGCAAGCGGGAATGGGCCGAGGACGTCCATCCCCCATTTGGTGAAAGGCCAGGCGGATGATATGGAAACTAGTTCGGCGGAGGGGAGCCTTTGGATGCTTGAATGTCTCTGGCATGGGTCGCAGGCTCGGACTAGGTCGTCCGCATCCTTCTGCATGGTCGGCCAATAATAGCCTTGCCGTAGTACCTTGTGGCATAGGGATCGGCTTTCCAGATGGTTGCTGCAAATCTCTTCATGCACCTCGCGCAGAGCATAATCTGCTTCGGACGGGCGAAGGCACCTGAGCAGCGGCATAGAAAAAGATCGTTTGTAAAGCTGGTTGTCGATCAACACGTAGTGAGTGGCCTGCAGCTTCAATTTTCTAGCCTCCCTTCGGTCGGACGACAGCGACCCTTCTTTGAGATATTTGAGGATGGGGTCAAACCATGATGATTCGGCCTCAACTTGCATTATCTGGTCGGTCTCCGCGATGCTGGGTCTTTCCAGAGTCTCCAAGTGGAACTTTGTTCGGCATCCATCGACTCCGTGGTCGCCAGTCGAGAAAGTAGATCGGCACGGGCATTCTCGGATCTGGGAATCCGAATAATTTCAAATTCAATAAAATGGGGAAGGAGACTCCGCACCTCCTGGAGATATTGAATCATGTTCGGCTCCCGGGCTTCAAAATCTCCTTGCACATGACCAGCCACCAGCTGAGAGTCGGTGAAGGCACTGAGCTTCTCCACTTTTAAATTGCGGGCGATGCGGAGGCCGGCTAACAGGGCTTCGTACTCGGCTTCATTGTTGGAGGCCGGGAAGGAGAATCGGACGCCATACTCGAAGGTTATCCCCTCCGGACTGGTAAGAACCAGGCCCGCACTGGAGCGATGGGCATTAGATGATCCGTCGACATGGAGGAGCCACCGGGCCCCAGCTTTCGGTTCTTCGGAGGAGTTTGGGGTAGAACCGTCCTCTGGGATGGTACACTCGAGGAGGAAGTCGGCAAGCACCTGGGCTTTAATGGCTGGACGAGGCTGGAAATGTATGTCATGCTCACTTAGCTCGACGGCCCACTTGGTCATTCTCCCCGACGTCTCGGGATGGTGGATCACCGCTTGATGGGTTGGTCGGTCAGGACCGTCATGGAATGCGCTTGGAAGTACGGCCACAGCTTCCTAACTGAGGTGATTAAGGCCAACACCATCTTTTCAATTCTGCTGTACCTTGTCTCCGCATCGCGGAGTAGCCTGCTAACATAGTAGATCGGCTTTTGGACTTTGCCTTCTTCTTTGATCAGCACCGAGCAAACCGCACCCTCCGAAACAGCCAGGTACAAGAATAAGGTCTCCCCTGGGGACGGACTACTGAGGAGCGGGGGCGAGCCAAGGTACTTCTTGAGGTCTTGAAACGACCTTTGGCATTCGGGGGTCCACTGGAAGTTTTTGGCCAATCGGAGAGTTTTGAAGAAGGGGAGGCATCTCTCGGCCGACCGTGCCACAAAGCGGTTGAGGGCCGCTATCCTCCCGGTTAGGCGCTGGACCTCCTTGATAGATGCCGGGGGCGCCATTTGTTGGAGAGCTTGAATCTTCTGGGGGTTGGCTTCGATACCTCGCTGGGAAACCATGAAGCCGAGAAACTTCCCGGAGTTAACGCCGAAGGCGCACTTGGTCGGGTTGAGTCTCATCCCGTACTTGCGCAGCGTGACAAAGCTCTTTGTGAGGTCCTCCACATGCTGTGATGCCTCCTTGTTCTTGACCAGCATATCGTCCACGTACACCTCCATGTTCCGGCCGATTTTCTCCTTGAATACTTTATTGACCAGCCTTTGGTAGGTCGCACCTGCATTTTTAAGACCAAAAGGCATAACACGGTAACAGTAAGTACCTCGGTCGGTTATGAAGGCGGTCTTCTCTTCATCCTCAGGGGCCATTCGGATCTGATTGTAGCCTGAATAGGCGTCCATGAATGATAGCATCTGGTGACCCGAGGTGGCGTCCACAAGCTGGTCAATCCGAGGAAGGGGGAAGCTGTCCTTCGGGCAGGCTTTGTTGAGGTCGGTGAAGTCGATGCAGATTCTCCATTTGCCATTTGACTTCTTTACCATAACGACATTTGATAGCCAGCTCGGGTAATTTACCTTCTGGACGAAATTAGCCTTGATAAGTTTGTCTACTTCTTCTTCAATGGCCTTTTGTCGTTCGGGGCGAAGCTCCTCTTTTTCTGCTTGACGGGCCGATGCATCTCGTCCACGTTGAGACGGTGGACGAGAACCTCGGGGCTGATCCCGGGCATGTCAGAGGCGGACCAGGCGAAGATATCAGCGTTGCTCCGGAGGAACCTGATCAATTTGCGCCGAGACTCTCCTTTGAGCAGCGACCCGATCTTTATAGTTCGGTCAGGACGAGCCTCATCCAACGGCACCTCCTCCAATTCTTCTGCCGGCTCTCCTCGTTGTTCGGCGAAGTCCTCGCGAGCATCTAGTCCATCAACTTCTGGCATTCTAGATTGAAGGCTGGTAACAAAGCATTGCCGAGCCATGGCCTGACTTCCCCGAACAACTCCAACTCCCCGCTCGGTGGGAAACTTCATGGATAGATGCGGGATGGAGATGACTGCCTTGAGGGACATTAGTCCGGGCCTGCCGAATATTGCATTGTAGGGGATCTGAGGTCGGCTACTAAAAAATCCGTCTGGACAATGGCTACAAGGGGCCAGGTTCCCGCGCGGACTGTCAGGGTGACGACTCCTTCTGGGACGATAACGTCGCCAGTGAATCCCATCAGGGTGGAATCCACGGCTCGCAGGTTTTCCATGAGTAATTTCATCCTGGCAAACACACCGAGGTACAAAACATTTACCGAACTTCCACTATCAACTTGGATTCGGCTTACATCATAGTTATTCAAGTTAAGGGATACAACTAGTGCGTCATCATGGGGGAGCTGTATCCCTAGGAGGTCATCATCGGAGAAGGAGAGCTCGCCCGTCCGTGCCTTTTTTGGCGCGATCCTTCGCTGTCGCCCCTGGGGCTTGATCCGCCGGCCTCTTCAATCATATTAATGCGGCCGATAACAGGCGGATTTGGTGGGGGAGGAGGTTGTTGAAGCTCGGGCTGGCGGTCACCTCCTTGTTGTTGTGGCTCGGGCGCCCTCCTGAACTGGTTCAGTCGCCCCCGTTGGATCAGCCTTTCAATTTCATTTTTCAGCTGCCAACATTCTTCAGTGTCGTGACCGTGCTCCCTATGATAGCGGCAATACTTGGTAGGATCTCTTCGGGTCGGGTTCCCTCGGAGAGGTATTGGCCGGGGGAGCTGGCGTTCTATCTCCATGAGGATTTGCGCCCGGGGCACGGTCAACGGAGTGTAGTGGTCGAATCGCCTGGGAGGGCTTCGGGAGCGATTCCTTGGCGGCAGCGGAGGGACTCTCTGGCGGCGAGGCGGACTTGGTCGCCGGGCGGGACGGTGCCTGTCGGGAACTTTGGGCTCCCTCTTCTTTGCCTGCTCAGCGCGGGCAACTCTCCGCGATTCCTCGACCCTGGCATACTTGTCCGCCAGAGCCATCATCTCCAGAGGCAAGGGGGATAACTGACTTCCATAGCCAGATAGAAGTCGCTCTCCTTCGAGACTCCCCCCGCTAGGGCAGACATGGCCACCTCATGATTAAGGTGGTCCACCTCCAACATGGCCTTATTGAAGCGGCCGAGATAATTTCTCAGGGACTCCCCCTCTCTACTTAACTTTAGAGAGGGAGTCAGATCTTCGTCGGTGGCGACGGCTGCTGACGAACTGACCAATAAAAAGGCGGCTCAGTTCGTCAAATGAATCAATAGAACTTGGCTTCAAAGCGTTGAACCAAGTTCGAGCGGATCCTCTGAGGGTGGAGGGGAAGGCGCGGCAGAGGACCGCATCAGATGCTCCGTGGAACATCATTATTGACCGGAAGCTGCTAAGATGGTCATCCGGGTCTGAAGAGCCGTGGTAAGGTTCGACGGCTGGTAACTTAACATGGGAGGGAATCACTTCCTTCATAATCCCCTTAGAGAAAGGGATGCCCTGCTCCGCCTTGGGCTGGGCGGATGGGCCTGCTTGGCGGCGTCCAGCTCCTGACGCATTTCCTGGATCTGACGACGGATCTCCTCTTCGCCAGCTAGAGGAGGAGCTGGGCGAGGAGATCGCAGAGACGACGTCGAATCATGGTGGGAGATCACCGGAGAGAGAGATCGGGCTCGTCGAGATCTGGGAGGATCTCTGTCGTGGCCGCCTCGCGGGCTGGCTTGTCCCCTCTAGGTCGATGCGGGGGTCCGCAGATTTGCGCGGACTGGAGGAGGAAGTCGCCGGTGAAGAAGGAACCGCCGCTTCCTTGTGAAAGTGCGGAGCAGGAGGAGCCATAAGGCGCTCCTGGACCAGGTGGGTCAGAGTCTGAACTTGTTGGACCAGCGAGGCAAACTGGTCCTGGGTCACCGGGATGGCAGGTGGTGACGGGGTTTCGACTGGTGGCAGTTGCGGCGCTACACCGCTCGTCGGATCAGGCCTCTGGGAAGCGACCTGGTCTTGAGCTTCAGAGGTTGCTCTTCGCCGATTGGCCATTAGAGAGGTTCTACTCCAGGTTAGGATCCTTGTCTCCTTTCTTCAAGTTTAATGGGACTTAAGGCCCTTCTCTAGCGCCAATCTGTTGCCGCCGGGATCCGTCCTCCGATTCGGCGCAGTCGATCTCCAGGGGGGCGCGGACCTGCACACAAGTCCTCGCGCGAGAGGCGTTGGGGGTAGCCCTCCGCGGAAGACCCTTCGATGCTCAAGTCAGTGAAAGAAAATCGGCGATCAACCAGAAAGTGGGGAGGTGGATCTCTCCAAGAGGCCTCTCTGGGGGTGGCCAATCGTGAGCTCTAGAAGGCGAGAGCACCGACGAGCAGGAGAGTGAGAATGGGGGTGTGAGCGTGCAAGAGTGTGCGTACCTGAGGGAATCTGGGAGTGTCCTATTTATAGACCGTCACCTATATCTTGAGCGCCTTCCGGAAGGTTCAGAGGTTGTTAGGATGCGGGAGCGGATCGAATCAGGCCGTTGTGAGGCTGTTGGGATCCGTATCTTGTCCGTTAGGGGATCGACGGCTGGGAGAGCTCCTTGTCAGCTTAGGATCTGGTAGATGTGTAGATCTCAGGTAGCCTCGATAGGCTCTAGACCACTTCTCAGCATGATTCGTTGCCTAGGGTGTCGTTACAGTAGACTTAGGCTCTCCCACGTTAGGTTCCGCGGAGGTGGGTATTGGATCGGGAAGGCCGAGCTATGGGAGCTCGGGAGAGACCGAGCTATGGGGCTCGGGAGAGACGAGCTACGGAAGCTCGGGGAAGCCGAGCTGCGGGAGCTCGGGGAGGCCGAGCTATCGGAGCTCGGAGAGGCGAGCTACGGAGGCTCGAGGAGGCCGAGCTACGGAAGCTCGGGGAAAGCCGAGCTATGGAAGCCCGGGAGAGGCGAGCTACGGAAGCTCGAGAGGCCGAGCTATGGAAGCTCGGGAAGAGCCGAGCTATGGGAGCCCGGGAGAGGCAGCTACGGAAGCTCGGGAAGGCCGAGCTACGGAAGCTCGGGGGAAACCGAGCCATGGGAGCTCGGAGAGGCGAGTTACGGAGGCTCGAGGAGGCCGAGCTATGGAAGCTCGGGGAAAGCCAAGCTATGGGAGCCCGGGAGCGGCGAGCTACGGAAAAGGTTGGTCTTAGCCTCCTCGCACGGGTATTGATGCAATGACGATTTTACCCCCAACAAGTATATAAATTTTTTATAATATAATCAAAGCATAACTAACTAAATAAATATTAGTTGAGATCAAAAGTTTTCTTAATAACTATGTTTTCAAATAAAAATATTTTATAAATTAAAAAAATTTAAAATTAAATAATCCCTCAAATTCTTCTGCCAGATGAACTTTTAGGGGTTGGCATCGTTGAAAGTTTCGCGACTGGGCGTTCAGCATCTGATCAGCTTCCTTAATATTACTCTGGGTTGCTGCCGTGCCTGTCCCATCATTCACCGACCAATAAAACGTAACCGCCATTAGATATCTCCATCTCCTCTGTCTTAGCTGCATATTTAATCATCGCCACGTCCCCAAACCTAAACCATCCCAGAATACAGCGGACTTCAACGTGGCCTCAACTTGGTATATATCCTTCCTTTCCCTCTCACTTTTATTTTTTTTCCTCTTCCTCCTGCGGAGCCACCGACGACCATGGGTACCATCAATGTCTGCGATGCCGTCACTACGCCGCTCATTCCGTGCTTCTCCAGCGGCGATGGCAGCAGCACTGCATCTTCGATGAGAGCTGCAGTGGGGCCACTATGGTCGCCGAGGAGAATAAAATTAACTTTCCTTTTTTTCCACTTCATTTTTTTTTTTTTAACTTTCCACTAAATCGCCTTTCGCCTCACACCCAACTCAGTTTTTCCTGCCAAACCAACAGCTGATCATCTGACCAGACAATCCTCCGAACCTTGCACTTATACCTGATGTTAGATTGAATTCTGATCCTGTAGCTGGTTTTATTATCCTACAGATTTTAAAATACACGCAGAAATAGTTATGTCGTTTTAATTTATTTTAAGGAAAATAATATTAAGAAAAAACCTTTCTTTGAGAATAAATTACTGCGAAGTAGTTTATACAGGGTTGTAGAAGCCAATGAACAGTGGGATGCTGTCGGAATTAACACCTCGCCATCATCCTAACATACCTATTGCCTATTCTAAGTATTACCACATTAAAAACGTTTTAAAACTAAGAGCAGAGAATATAACTAACAAATTCACAGGAGTGAACAAAACAAGACCAAGTGCTCACTTTGTACTTAGTTACAATATAAATATAAATGGATGAGAAGACTGGTGTATGCCTATACGATCAATTCTCAGAACTGACTGCGAGAGGAATTGCTTCGTATATATATCTCCGGTCTGCACTTATGGAGAAGCGACTTTGTAATCTATGAGTACATTCAAACCAAGTGATGAAAATGCTCCCTCTTTCCCGGCTTTCAACCATAAACTACTCCGTATAGTCCAAAAGAAGCTGGCCTGCTAAGGAATGTCAAGCGCTTTCTTTGCTACTCTGGGCAGATGTTGTGGTATCCATCGAAGACCTGTCCATTGGAATGCTGTGTGATTGGCTCTCATGGGACGTTATCTCAAAGGATTTGAATCTCAAATCCTCAGTTTTGGAGATTGAGCGCTTCACTTCAGGGATCCGAACAGGCATTTTTCCATCTAGCATGCTCACCACAGCGCTCATCGCGGGCCTCAGAGTCGGAGATGGGTTGGTGCATATCAGAGAGAGATTCAACATCAGCAATGCCTCTTCCTTTGAGTAGTTTGCACCGAGGTTTGGGTCAACTAGTTCAAGCAGATTTTCTTGCTCTTGTAAAACATAGGCCTGCAAATGATACAGAGGACAGGTAATCAATTTCATCACCAGATTTCTATGTGAGAATGGAAATAAGAACATCGAATAGATTATTTAAGTGGAAAAATGCATGTCAATCAAACTAGATTGTAGTGTCTATTTTTATTTCATTATTTCATGCACATACACATGCATGCATAGATTATGCTCCTCTCTAGAGGAAAAAAAAAGAATATATATTCCTCCTGAGTTCAGAATCAATACAATACTAAAATTACTTAGAAACCAAATATCATATATCATGGTACTCTCTAATCTATGCATATATAGACACAAAAATAGATTGTTTCTATTATGCTAGCGCTAAAATACATAATGAAACATTTAATAAAAATTCATCTTATTGATCATAACTTTCCTATGTTAAAATTTTGATAGACTAAAAATCAATAGAATTTAATACATTGATTATAGCAAGATGTTGTGTTATATCATGCTAACAATATATTTTTGAACCCACCGGATGCATGGTTTTGGGGCTACTACAACACATATTTCTTATTTCTAAACTATTTAAATAATATAGATGCATGGTGTTGATCTTAGATTTGTATCTTTCATTATTAATTTTGAACTTGAAAAGAATGGAGACCCTCTTTTCTTGAGAGGTGATCTCTCTCTCTCTCTCGCGTGCGTACACAAACACAGAGATAGAGTAGTTGGGCTAAAATAATATTTTTGAGAGTTTTGATCTCAAATATTTTATAGTGAAAATTAGCAATGGACCTTTCAAATTCAAAATCTATAACATTAACCATGATCTACATTGTACAAAATGCCTAGAGAATTGCATCAAGCTAGAATAAAAAAAGGGATTGTAGAAATATACCTAATAAGCAAAGAAAAAAAAATGATAGGCTGCAAAATTTGCAAATCCAAACTATGGATCTTAATCTAAATAACGTAAAACCTATACACACTAAATTTCAATCCTTTGATGTATATGGAAATAAAATAAAAAATGTGTGATTTTTTTTCTTCAAATTCTTTTGTAAAATACAGATCTTTAGTATAGATTTAATTTTGAGAGTTTATTACTAATTTTTGCTTGAGGCCAAATACTCTCAAAAGTATTCTAGCCTAATTATACATACATAGACATGCATACGTACAACATATATGTGTGTGCATGCAAGTCTATGCATGCATGCATGTATATATCTATGTGTTTTTGTGTAAATGCCAGCCACCTTTTTAGTTGATTATTATAATGTATATATAGTAAAATGCCAACTAAAATTTGTTGGTATATCATATCCAATAATTCTCACTTACCATATCAAGAAGGTATACAAAGTCTTCCTTAGGTCTATAGCTGGTGTTGCTCGTTCCACTAATAATCTCCAATGTAACAACTCCAAAGCTGTAGACATCAGCTTTCTCTGTCAAGTAACCCCTCATTGCATACTCAGGAGCCATATATCCTCTGCATTAGTAAATATCATTTTCATAAAATATATAAAGCACTAAATATGTGTTCAAGCTAGCTAAAGGATATGAGGTTCTATAGGGAAGAAAGTGTACAATATTGCAATTAAGATCATGCTTTCAATAAACAACCGAAGACATTATTTAGGAGCCATCGTCAAGCGAATATGGTTATTAAAAATAAAAGACATTATCTTACTAGATAGGCAAGAAGATTAGCCTAGGGGTTATTAGTGTGCACCATAGAATTAGAAGATTAACATTTTGCATGTTGGGTCAAGAATTGGAGCGAAATATTGTATAATATACTAACATTGAATTTTATAGCATCTTTGATGCTATAGGATACCCTAATTTAGTATGTTATTCTAGAATCCTAATGGACTTCCCTTATTCATTGCATGGTTAATTGATTTGAGAAAACATATTCGAAGAAAAAAATATCACTTCCACAAAACAATAATTTCTACTTACATGGTTCCAGCTATCCTGGTGCTGATGTGGGAGTTCTCTTCATCGTCAAGTTTAGCCAAACCAAAATCAGATATTTTTGCATTAAGGTCTCTGTCAAGCAGGATATTTGTGGCCTTAATATCTCGGTGAACAATCTTTAGCCTTGATTCCTCATGTAGAAATGCCAAACCTCTTGCTATTCCTAGACAAATCTTACGCCTTGTTTGCCATTCTAGTTTCAGCCGATATCTTTCAGGACCTGTAAACATCAAAACTTTAGTCATTTTGAAGCATTGGGTGTATAATTTTGAAGCATTGGGTGTATAATTTTGAAAAAGACATTTCAATACAAGAGAAACACTTACCAAATAGAGCACGAGCAAGACTATTGTTTTCCATGAATTCATATATTAGCAATAATTGATTTCCTTCGATGCAACACCCATAGAGCTTAACAAGATTTGGGTGTTGCAAGGCAGATATCATGCCTATCTCATTAACGAATTCCGGTTCCCTTGTTTAGACTTGGAAGAAAGCTGCTTCACAGCAATTATGGTACCATCCCGCAGTACTCCCTGTGTTGTGCAAATTGAACAAGGATCAAAATCCTACGAAGAATGAGATCTAAGATTTTATGCATAGAAATATCACTTCAACTGAGTAAAAGATATAAGAGCTTAACCAACGACATAATAGAAAAATCTTAGTTTAAAAATGCTTCCTGCGTACCTTGTAGACCGGACCAAAGCCACCTTCACCTATCTTATTTTCTTGATCAAAGTTATTGGTGGCCGTTTTAATCTGTTTAAAAGTGAAGTAACCAGTCTGCAACTCCAACCGCCGAGCTCTGCATGCATACATTTTGTAATTTTTCTTTAAAATTATTTATAATATATGAACAAACAATAAATACCTTCAAAAACATTTCATGAAAGGCAATGATCAATTAGAAACATATTCAAACTTGATTTACAATTCACAAAATGAGATATTAATCTGACATTATAATTTGCTGCAAACATGGTTATCAAATTTAACACATACAAGATACCATAATCATAAGTATAGCGCATATGCCAACAAATAACGGTAGTGCAAATTGATGATGTCACAAGGATAAATTCAAGAATTGGCCACAAATTATTTAAAACAGTTCCTGACTTATAAAACATTAGGATATTCAGTATATAATACATGGTATTTTCAAAAAGATAGATCATCTTTGAATAATTTGCGTGAACATAAAAAGCCATCTTACCATCATTTTTAATGTTCTTCCTTCTGAAGTACAACCATATTAATGTTATGATCAGCACAATTACAATACAAGAAGCAGCAACAATGCCCAAAATAGCTCCTACAGATAACTTGCTTTCACCAGTATCAGGATTGAAATCTGCGAAGTTGAAATTGAGAGATTATTATTATGAATGATGCTCAAAGAAAAGGGAGAATAGAGTTTTGAAGACTTACTTGGTGTTACTGAAATGGCTGATATAAGAGGTCCATATACTCCTCTCTGGGGAATGGCATTTGTGCCTTTCCCAAGCCATTGAAAGTGAATTTCCAAAGTACCATCTACAATGGTAGTAAACGACTTGATTATTACCTTTCCAGTCCCATTTGCTTCCTTTGCAATATTAAAGTCTTGCAAAACCTTTTGGCCCTGCATAAATTTATAGTTTTCCATCCAGAAGTATTATTTCAATGTGTTGTTTATTGATAACTAATAGATACATTTTTTAAAAAAAAATCGTGCAAAAAAGAATCTATACAAAGAACTCAAAGAAAACAAGTGAATAGATTTGGCTTTTAGTTTCAATATTGGCATAAAATGTACATGGGTACAAATTTATGCATGCAATTTGATGAATGCACTAAAAAGCAGTCATTGCCCCCAAGAAAAATAATAGGGGACTCAAGTATTTTATATCTAACTACTAGCAACAAATTAATATATATAAAAGCTTAGAGAGAAATATCAGAAGTTAAAATACACAATCTTAATCTTAGCATAATAGATATGCATAAAAATCAGTCAATGTAATACTGAAAGCAATTGATGCCATAGATAAAAATGAGAAATGCAATGAATTGATGTAAGATTTGTGATGGTGAAAACGGTCACCTGAATTGATACATCAAAGAAGCGCTCTCCAACGCTAAAGTATGTTTGGTCATCTGTGAACACAATCTCAGCAAAATGAAGCTTCACTGTATAATTTCCCTTTTGTAAGCAGAGACCATAGTACTTAAGAGACAGGGGGTAAGCCTAGCAGTCATGTACAACTCTGGATTTGTCACATTCAAAATTGATGAATTTGTGGCTATGTATTTTGCGTCTTTATTTCCTACAAAGCTTCCCGTACTGCTATAAGCCCCCTTTCCGTCGCCAATTGGGAGTATATTGATGTGCCTTGCGGAGTGGTATCCCTTCATATTCATGCCATCAACAATCACCTTACGACCACCGCAATTTATAAACAAGTTGTAGTCTGCCAAATATATAATTGTCGATATGATTTTGTTTAAAGTAAATTAGAATACCCTCTTGATACGAGACATAAGCTTCAAAATTTTCATGGTGGAAATTCGTTTGTAAATTACTCACTTCTAGCTTTTCCAGAACAAGGGAGGTTCCTCCTTAAGCATGACGCTATCCTATAAGATAACATTAGAAAAATAATATAGACATAGTTTTGAAGCTGAAGCCAAATCAATTAGAATTGGCAATAGTTTAAGAAGAAAAGAATGCTATAAGAAACTTACGAATTACTATTTGTGTTGAATAACTAGAAACCAGATTCCTACAAGCAAGAAAACGAGAGTCTAAGAACCAGAACAAAAAAATCCGCAACTAAAATTCATATCATGAGATGCAAGAAGAAAAAAAAAAGGGTGGGGGGAGCAAATCTGAAAATCCTTACACATTTCCTTGCTGACAACTAGATGGTCTATTGGATCCTGTAAAGGAATTGTAAGAAAGATCCCTGCGACAATGAAAGTCTTGAAATAGTTGAGCGGCATTTATGATTAACTAATTCTCTTCACATAAGCATGATGTACAACTGAAGAATTTTAAGTGAAACACATACAAGTTTTTTTACTTCTCAAGATCCATTCAGGTATTGTTCCATTTAGCATGTTATTAGTAAGGAACCTGCAGGTGAAGGATAATGTTTAGATAAGAGCAGGAGATTTGAAGATATGTTATGTATAGCTTGCTTAAAACTGAGTAGTAAAACAATTATTAATAGTGAGGGTGTATCTTTCTATAACTAGTTAGCTTACATATAATCTATTGAATTTCTAATCCATTAGAGCTGCTTGGAATTGGACCTGATAGTTGTTGAAGCTTAAATCTCTGCAACATAAAAAGTATAAAAATAAGCAGGAGAACTTTGCATTCATGTTAATGTTTTACACTATTAATTTCTCTTTTTGGTAAAGAAGAAAAATCAAATTTATCATGAGCATTTAATGAAGCTAAAAGCCATCAACAGAGCCCTCTGGACAAACTTACAAGACTTTAAGATTGGGCATTTTCCCAATAAAATCAGGGAGTTCCCCAGAAATTGATAAGTTTCTCAATACCCTGCATCATTCCACCAATCGACATGCACTCAATGAGAAAAAGATGCATACTAAACTGATGGATGAATGTGTGAATGTATGAGTGTTTGATGCACTCCATTTCTTTCGAACTTACAATTCCTTCATCTTTTCATGTTTTGCAGAGGAGGAAACTTCCCATCACCCCCTTTCAAGTCAGACACCCTCCTGAAATCCCAGCCAGGCTAAATAATTAAGACTAGAAGCCTCTATACTTCCAGATACAAAAAAGTGAACAATTAAAATGTCTTACAGATTATTATAGATTCCAATGTACCAAAAATGGAGGGGAAGGGCCCCTCCATCGATGTCCCTTGCATGTCTCTGTGGAACAAATTATTCAAAGGTACAAATTACCAATCTCAAGGAATAGGTTGCAAGCTTAGGAAATGGACGCAAGTCACAATATCAATGGTGGTACTTACACCGTTGGAGTTTCGTCCAATTCCCAAAGAAGCTAGGTATTTTCCCAGTGATTGGGTTTCCATCTATCCTACTGCAAATAGAAACCAGAAAAAAAAAGCATCTAAATCAATTCATGGTTTTTAAGTAAGATAAAAAAAAACCTCCATGTAACAGTCATCAATTGACAAAATGGTAATTATATTCGGACATATCTTAGTGTGGTCCGTTAGGTACCTGCCATCAAATTCTTCATTAAGCAAGTAAGATGTATACAATCATCACATTTAACGAGTGATCATTTTTCTACAAATATATGTCATTTGTTAACTGTGATGGTTGTACACGTCACTTATTCCATGAACAATAACAAATACATAACAAGCTCCGTCCAAGTTTCATCCATTATAATCATAAATAAGTACGATAAGGAACCATTCATGTCTTTATAGTTAGCACTTGAAAATTTTTGACATACAAGTCCGTTAGGTTCTTGAGATAGCCAAGTGAGTCTGGCAGGTCCCCACTTAAGTTGTTAGCAGAAAGTAGCCTGCAGGAGAATAATAGAATTGTTAGAATTAAATGGTAGATTGATTTATACTAAAGAAAAAAAAATTGTATTCATTAAAATTTAAGACTGTTAGCAGATGAGGGAGAGGGTCTTACAAGCGACTTAAGTTGGCAAGGTTGCCAAGTGCTGCAGGGATTTGACCTTGCAATTGGTTATCTTCCAAGGTCCTATGTATACCAAAATTATAGAAATTGTTTCACAAAGAGAAAAAGAAAGGCAAAAGAAGACATAAGATGAAGGAAGGAAGAAAGTACAGGATTGGAGGTTCCTGATGTTTCCAAGCTCCTTAGGGATGCTCCCCGAGACCCTGTTTCCCAGAAGGGACCTGGAAAAAAGATATCAAAATTATGCCACCGATTTTTCTTTAGATTTTTCATTTGATGGAAAAGATCATTTTTAAGAGGAAAAAAAGGAGGATAAACTACAAATTTGTGAGGGGAAGAGAAGCCCAGGCTTTGGGAATGGATCCATTGAGATAGTTCCTTGAAAGATCTCTGTAATATCAACAAAATAATATAAGTTTAACGTACCATCACAATTTTACATGTTCCAGTTTTACCATTATGGTGGAGACTTACACTACGCTTAAATATGTGAGGTTAGAAAACTCCTCTGGAAGATATCCGGTCAGGTTCTGACTCTTCAGAAGGCTGCAGTTCAAAATCATGTAAGCTTATGAGCACAAACATAGAGTTAATGACATGATAACAAACATTTTTTTTTTTTTTATTCTGGGAATCCCTGCAGTACTTGCAGTCACAAAGTTAGAGAGAGAGATTATTAATAAAGGGAATCTTTGCAAGAAGACATACATGCTTGTTACGTGACAGACATTAGGTGGTGATGTTGCAATCGCAAGTGAGGTTGTTGGCAACGTCGTCGTTGCTGGGGTCCACCCATTCTGGGGTCCCGCTGCAGGGTTCCACCGAGAAGTTCCACTCCTTTTTCAACTTGGAGGCGATCACTTTCAGCGCATTAACTGCAATCCATCATCGTACCATTTCAGACATCATCTCTCTTCATTTCAACATTTCTCAGAGTTTATCAACAGTGACAGAATGCTTAGCATAACCCAAAAACTAATATCCAGCGCTGCACAGCTATGGGTAGGATTGCCATGGAGTTGAGCCTTTAGCTAGGGTGCAACTTGGGCTCATAAAACTTGGGTTTCTCTCAATCCTAACCTTAATTCTATTTGTAAAATATCAATCCTAACCCTAACCCTAACCCTATTTGCAAAACCTCAACCCTAACCCTTTTTAAAAATCGTTCGGGTTGAGTTTCGGATTGGAATTTGGGTTGATGGAAAAAAAACTTTTTCGAAAGTAAATAACATTGAATTATGGATCCCAAAGATGGAAAAACAAAATTTCTTGCTGAACGCAGAAGTTGGACTCGGGGCTTTAACTTTGTATTAAAAAAAAGTCTTATTTGAAATAAAGAAGAGGAGGAGGTGTCGTAAACAAAGAAGAGAGGCTGGAAGTGAAACAAAATATACGGATGATCCGCCTTTATGTTTGTCCTTTTCCTTGCCTGCGACCAACGGCCTTGCCCTCCTTGTCCTCAAGTTGGCCATCTCATCCGACCCAATTGGCGCCTTCAACGCTCTAAAAAATCTGGTGCTGATAAGCTACCCCGGGTAATCCTTGGGTTCGGATTATCTCGGGTTCGGGTTGCGGTCAACCCTAACCCGGATCAATTACAAATCGGGTCGGATTAATCCCGGGTCTTTCAGGTTCGGGTTGGACAAACATGAGTTTAAACACTGCTGTAAATCGGATTCGGCAGGCCGGGTTTGGGTTGAACCCGGCCCAAGTTGCACCCCTACCTTTAGCTCATCTGGGAGTCATTATTTTATTAGCATATACTGGTCAACATGAGCAACTCCAGTGGAGTTTGCTGGACAGAACTCATGTTAGAAGTTCATCAGTTGAAGGATTAAATCTAGAGTGCTCTGTGGCTATTCCTTTGTTTGGCAACTTTGTTGGGGGTTGTTGAAAAGAACTGACATGGAGATCATACATCAGCTGTGCAATTGCTTTGGAGGAGATGTGTCATGCTAGAACTGTTTCAAATGAAGTGGTGTGGGCAATTGAAAGAGGCAGGTGTGAAGATGGTAGGCATTTAATTAAAATATGCATTATTGTTTCTTAATAAAAAGATATGCGTTATCGAAGATGGGAGAGATAAGAACAAGAAAAGATGCAAGCCTACATTTGTCTACCGTCTTCCCATTCCTGAACTATGTCTACCGCTCAATTTGTTAATGACGTTGGTGATTGGTTCATGACATAATTTTATTGGATATGTGAGCATCAAATTCATGGATTAGTTGTAATAGTTGCATGTTAAAATTGAAGATTATGTCCATGACTATATCCTGCTGTTGGAACTAGAAAGAAAAGGGTGAAAGCAAAAAAGATTAAAAAAAAAAAACAATTGAAGATAAAAGTTGTTATTCCCGATGTTAGCATATAAGATTATAAAGAGTGCCTTTTTTATTTTTTTTTATCGGAAAAAGACAAATTCGTCAGTAGATATTTCAGACCTTGGAAAGGTAGCTGCGTGGACAATTTACGATCGAGAGAGACGTGTAGGTTCTCAAAAGAAAGCAGATCATTTTCGCTGGTAGGATAAGGTTACACCATCATTGTAAGCGCAAATTGACGTGGAAAAATCCTAAAGAAAATGATAAGAAAGGAAAAAAATCGCGAGATTGTGGTGTTGGCTTCCTGTGTTTTAAAAATATTAACATAATCTTTCCGAGACAAGATAGGGAACACATTAATTCATTAGTTAATAATGAAAGAATCATATGAGATTTAACAAAAATTGAAAGAGATTTATTTTTTGTTTAACGAAAAAACTATGACATGGTAGCTTGCTGGCACTTTACTCTCATCTCATGAGCCCATGCATGGAAGCAAGACTCGTTTGGCCACCGGAAAAGCGATTATTGCTTGAGATTAGGATCACTAGCTGCAGCTTAAAAAATTTTATAAATGATGAATTCGACAAAAGACTAACTGAAATAAAGAACAAAGATTCAACTATTTCTCAGAAAAAATGAGGGAAAAGGTTTTAAAAAAAAAAATCAAGAAACGCCGGAGCTGCTCTAGCTTGAACTCAACAGTAAATGGAAGGAAAAACAAGGGAGGAAAAATAAATAAATAAAAAAAGAGAGTACCTTCTTCCTGGGCCAATTTCTGGGCTCCGCATCTCAAGTTACTGGGGCAGCTCGACACCAACAGCACCGAGAACAAGATGATGAGAGGAAGACGACTCAGATGAGCAGAGAGATGCTTCACCTCGACTTCATTTCCCATTCTCCCGTCTCCTCCTCTGTCACCCTATTCTTCCCTTCCTCTCTTCTCTCTCTGTTTTTTTTTTTTTTTAGCAGGCCTCGAGACAAACAAGTAGAGAGCAACGAGAGCCGCAGGGAAACCGTATACACAAAGTGACTGGAGACTGGCTCATATAAAATAGAAGGAAATATCACTAACGTTCGGAGTTTCCTATAATCCTTTAATTACTCACATAGAAATGGAGGCCGCATCGGCACTTTGACTGGCCGTTAGGTCAGAGACAGCCGCTGCGATGCGCTAATCATTCCCAACAGTCCATCCAGCCGTACCTGTTCTCTTTTGTTGCCGTAACCCCGGTAATTATTTTGAGGACACATGACACCTAATTTTCTTTGACGTTTAGGATCCGATGCGATATCTGAATTTTCGAGGCTTCACGTATTCGATGGATTCTCGATTCCCTTGAACCGAGGCATCATGAGTTTAAAAGGAGATCAAGGGCAATCCTCTCCTTTATCCTCGCGCATGCCTGCTCCTCGAGGGTGACAGAGATCGAGAGAGGGAAAGCTGAGTGAGAGAGATAGGAAGCAAGTGACCATGGCTTTCCTATACCAATCTTGGTTCGGGCCTGGCGGCGTGCCCATCGCCTCGCCGGGCCTGAGCCTTAGCCGGCGGCCCCATCGGCACCGAAGGCGGCGTCCGGTGGGGTACCGAAGGTGAGAGAGAGGGAGGAGAGGCCTAAGGCCCTTCTCTTGGGTGGGAGCCGGTTCGGCTCCCGCATTGGTTCAGGCTCGGCGGCGTGCTCGCCGCCTCGCCGAGCCTGAGCAGCAGCCGGTGGCCTCTACCGGCACGGGGCGTGCATTCAGTGGAGGTCTGGCCGGCCGTGGTGGCCGGCCGTGCCACCGGCACAGTGCTGTGCCGCGGAGGAGTGAAAGAGAGAAAGAAAGAGATAGAGGGAGAGAGAGAAGGGAAGCACGACCGCGACAGTGGCCGGGTCCGGGCCGGTCGTCAGTGGCCGGGCCACCCCGGTGAGAGGCCGGCAGCGGCCCTGGCCGCCAGCACAAGTTCCCCTATTTCGGGTGAAACAAGGGAGCAGGGGAGGAAGAAAGGACTCGTGGGCCATTGTGGGCTGTTTTGGATTTGGGCTCTGTTGGGCTGGCTCACGAGCCACATTTGAGCTGAGTTTGGGGCCCTGTATTGGGCCAAAAATGGAGAAATAAAATATGGCCCGGATCAGTGTTGATCCTAGTTTCTTGGGGTATTTTTCTTTCCCTATTTGGGCGTATATATTGAGAAATATTTAAGCTCAAAGTTAGGCCCATGATTAGTTTGGGTAAAATTTAAGGAACACTTTATTATTCAAATTTTAGAGACTTAATTGTGTAAAATGATGCTGTAGGTAGCCAGATGTCCAAATAGCTGGTTTACAGTTTGAGATTAGTGTACTGAGGTAAGTAAACTAATTATCATGATTTTATAAATTATTTAATATATAAATCTTTGGATTTATAGCTTTATGCATATTTATGAAATGAGATAAATGGAATTTTGTTATTTGATTTGATAAATAGTACCACGAGTATGCAATTGAGTATTTGCTATGGTTATATGCAACTGCTAATATTTTGCAAAGTAGTGGATTCATAAATATGCAAAAGATGAAGAATATGATTATTTTGACTTTGCAAAATATATTGGTACTATTGATATGTTTACATACAATTGTTAATAATGTTCAAACCACTGTATATGTAAGAAGCTTATGCTTATGTTGATGCATGGTATGTTGCATGCAAATTATAATTATGATAATTGAGATCATGTTACTATGTGTCGCCGCGGTTCTCATGTGATATGAAATGATGCGAAATGATGTAAAATGCCAAGTGATACGGGACCCACCTCCATAGGGGAAGATATGTGGAGGACACACATCTGTAGGGTGTGTTGTGATTGTTTATGATATATGGCATAACGCTGGTATCAGGACCCTTCTTCTGAGGGGACATTTAAGAGTGATACATCAGTTGGGTGTTGTAGGGCCATGGGACATATAAGAAATTATGATTACATAATATAGTGGGTTTGTTTACATTACATATTTCGGTATTTGTTGGATGATTAAGCTTCTAAAATTATTTTAAGCAGATGATATGCATGTCCTGATAATATGGTGAATGTATTTGAAATTGAAAGCTTTTTGCATGTAAATATGAATTGATAATATCTTGAAATGATGAAATTGTTATATTATATTATAGTAGGCTTACTTATTGAGTGTGAGCTCATTTAAATCTCACAATATTTTCAGAGCCACAAGACTGAAGAAGAAATTATGGAGAAGTTAGAGCTTCTTTTAAAATAAATTAGATCTATTATGTTGATGTAACCCCAGTAATGTTTGTATGTAAGGCTTGTAGCCCAAACCTTATAGTTATGATTTGTACTAATGTTATGGACTTGAATGATATATAGTTATTGTCTTTATTGATTTAAGTGTCATGATTCGGGATGCCTTGCATGTCTGATATGCGGTGGGTTGTCATCCTAGCTCAAATTTTAGGTTCGAGATGTGATAGTTACTAATTAGATTTTAACACGGCATTGCTCTAAAAGATAAAGATAACAGGGATGCTATTTCTTTATTTTCCCAAGAAAAAGGATGCTCTCTTTTAAGCAGAACAGGGAACTTTTCGTCCTTACATTGGAAGAGGGCGAAATTTCCACTCGTTAATTCGTCCATAAATTTTGGAATTATTTGGTGCAGAATATTAATTTATGAATATTAATTTTTGCATATATATATATATATATATATATATATATATATTGCGAGCTAATTGCTCCAGAATATTAAGGCCACAAAGCTGATGCTTTAGATTTGAATAGGACAGGATCTTAAGAGGACCAGCGACTTATCACCCACAGAAAAGAATTGCAGTAAGTATATATTAAATGTATGAATTGATCGTGTACCTGTGCTGTTATATGTACTGAGATTCAATAAATTTTGATATGTACTGCACATACGATGACACGAATGTGCAATCTGTTGGTGGGTATAGTGTGGCAGATGGTGGCTACCTACTTGAATCAGACTGAGGCTAGAGTTATACTCTATGTCCTTAAGACAATTTCGTCCCGCAATGGTGCTCACGGTCAGTATGACGATTGTCTCCCAGGATACAACAGTCTCCTTTTGATGAAAGCAGCACTACAATTCACCAAAATAATCGAACCAAGAATGCAACTCTCTTTTCAATGCACTATTGCTATACTATCCTTAGGAAAGTATGCAAATGCCTAAGAGAGAGGAAGAACTGAATTGAATTTGATTCAATTCGGAATGGATAATTGGATGATGGAATGAGAGGGTCTAGTCCTATTTATAGTTTTTAGATGCCCTTTGGAAGCAACCTTATGCCCTTTGGAAGCAACCTTATGCCCCTTGGAAGCAACCTTACGAATCAAATTAATTCAAATTCTTTTGATCAAAAGGATGTTTGATAAGCCCATTCACTTCGTGATTTTCAGATCATGTTATCAGATAAGCCTTTTCAAGGCTGTGATCTGAAGATCTGAAGATCAGATAAGCCCTTTCATAATGTGATCTGATGATCACGTTATCAGATAAGTCTTTTCACAATTGTGATCTGATAATCACGTTATCAGTGCAAAGTGCGCCTACAAAGCGCCCATTGCGCCCTTCGCACACGCGCGTGCGCGTGCGCGTGCGCGTGCGCGAGGGTGATGCTTCGCATCACCCTCAAGCTCTCCTTCTATGGTGAGCCGAAGGAACACAAGCTTAAGGAGGAGGTTTCCATATAAGTGAACCTTCCTTCCTTGTTCTTTTCGATGTGGGACTAAATGTCCCCGCAATTTCTCATTCACATACATAAGGGGTAATGGGCTTTCAAGGCCCATTAGGGTTTTATGACCTATTTTGGCCCATTACCCAACAATCCCCCACATGAATGGAAATTGGACTTAGATCAAAGATTAGCAAAGATTGGCAAGGCAAACCCCCACATAAAAGGATTTTAATGCAAATGAATATGCAGACACACTAAAGAGAGTATAATGGGATGAAGTTGTATCGGGATAGGTAGCTTGTGGCTTTGAACCTTCCTTAGTGAGTTGTTATCGAGTTTACTTGCTAAAAGGTGAACATGATGTCTTGAACCTTTCAGCGTTTTGTGTAAACTAAGACAATAACAATCACGCAACTTCTTCCCGAGCATTCTTTGGTTCTCATGGTTGTGTTCATTTTGGCCCCGAACAACTCCTGGTCTCATGAGTGCTTCAGAGAATTAAACCTTAAAATTCTCATAGAATTGGCCCAGTTCACACTCACATAGGTGATTCTTATTAAGAGTATCCTGCTATACCCCACATGATGTTCATGTCATAAGAATCATTAAAAGCAATGCTTATCCTAGTACCTTTAGCAGGTAGCACCAATTATCATAGGAATGAGTAGGATTGTACATCCTTAGTGCTATCAAGTCTCTTCATAATTTAGTTGTCCCTTTTGAACCTAGATCTTGGGATCTCCAGTCAGCTAGGTTGGGTATCCACTATGAAGATTTTTTAGTTATAGGTTTTAAACCCATTCCCCTCGATAAACAGTTTACTTGATCTCTTGGTAACCCCTTTGTTAATGGATCCGCTAGGTTTTTCTTTGACTGAACATAGTCAATAGAAATTACACCAATTTCAAGTAACTGCTTAATGGTATTATGTCTGCGACGTATATGTCTAGACTTACCATTATACATCTTATTCTGTGCTCTGCATATTGCCGATTGACTATCACAATGTATGCATATTGCAGACACAGGCTTTGGCCAACATGGAATATCTTCTAAAAGGTTTCGAAGCCATTCTGCTTCTTCAGCTGCCTTTTCTAAGGCAATAAACTCAGATTCCATAGTGGATCGAGCTATACATGTTTGCTTAGAAGATTTCCATGACACAGCACCTCTCCTAAGGTGAATACATATCCACTTGTGGATTTTGTATCTTCTGTGTTAGATATCCAATTTGCATCACTGTATCCTTCTAATACAGCTGGATATCTTGAATAATGTAATCCATAACTTAGGGTATATCGCAGATATCTTAATACCCTTATTAGAGCTGTCCAATGATTTGGACCTGGATTACTTGTAAATCTACTCAACTTATTGACAGCATATGCTATGTCAGGACGAGTACAATTCATGACATACATTAAACTGCCAATTATACGTGAGTATTCCAATTGAGATATGGGTTCTCCAGTATACTTAGCCAAATGTAGATTAACATCTACAGGTGTTTTCACCGGGCTAGTATCATACTTTTTATACTTATTTAATATTTTCTCAATATAATGAGATTGAGATAATATTATTTCTTCAGATGTTCTAGTGATTCGAATCCCTAGTATAACATCTGCAACACCCATATTTTTCATATCAAAATGTTTGATCAACATTTTCTTTGTCTGTTTAATCATTTCAGTATTACTACCAATGATTAACAGGTCATCTACATATAAGCAGATTATCACATACCCTTCAGGCAGGGTTTTGGCATATATACATTTGTCACATTCATTTATTTTGAATCCATTTGATAACATACATTATCAAATTTTATATGCCATTGCTTAGGTGCTTGCTTTAATCCATATAAGGATTTAACAAGTCTACACACCTTCTTTTCTTGTCCTGGAACAATAAATCCCTCAGGTTGTTCCATGTATATTTCTTCATCTAATTCACCATTCAGAAAAGCAATTTTAACATCCATTTGATGAATTTCAAGATTGTTAATCACTACAAGAAAATACTGAAATAGCGACGCAAATTTAGCGACGCCAAATTGCGTCGCTAAATTGCGACCACTTTGCGACGCCTTTGTGACAACAAAATATTGCGACGCATTAGCGACTCATTAGCGACTCAATTAACCAAAAATCAAAAAAAATTATATTTTTAATATTGCGATTCAAATTTACGTCGCAATATTTTTAAATTAATTTTTTATAAAATATAATATCGATAAAATATTGCGATGCAATATTTGCGTCGCAATGTTTTTAGCAGAATTAAAAAAATTAAATTTTTAATATTGCGAGGCAAATATTGCGTCGCAATATTTTTAAATTAATTTTTATGAATATAAATATCAATAAAAATATTGCGACGCAATATTTGCGTCGCAATGTATGTAGCAGAATTTAAAAAATTAAATTTTTAATATGCGACGCAAATATGCGTCGCAATATTTTTAAATTAATTTTTAATGAAATATAAATATCATTAAAAATATTGCGACGCAATATTTGCGTCGCAATCTTTTAGCAGAATTAAATATTTTAAATTTTTAATATTGCGACGCCAATATTGCGTCAATATCTTTAAATTAATTTTTTATGAAATATAAATATCAATAAAAATATTACGACGCAATATTTGCATCGCAATGTATGTAGCAGAATTTAAAAAATTAAATTTTTAATATTGTGACGCAAATATTGCGTCGCAATATTTTTAAATTAATTTTTTTATAAAATATAAATATTTATAAAAATATTGCGACGCAATATTTGCGTCGCAATGTTTTTAGCAGAATTAAATATTTTAAATTTTTAATATTGCGACGCAAATATTGCGTCGCAATATCTTTAAATTTATTTTTTATGAAATATAAATATCAATAAAAAATTGTGACGCAATATTTGCGTCGCAATGTATGTAGCAGAATTAAAAAAATTAAATTTTTAATAT
>UESW01004583.1:0-33908 GCA_900491605.1 Calamus simplicifolius | reverse complement strand
GAGCCCCGTATTGGGGGCTTCTTCGAGAAAGGCTTTGGGGAAGCTGGCTCTTGGGCTAGCCGAATTATCTGAGGAAACCCAAGCCAGGGCCTTGACAGAGGAGGCTGGGGCGTTGAAGGCCTCTCAGGCAGAGGGCGCCCAGGCCGGTCCTTCAGGCGGGGTTGGCCCATCCGGCAGTTTGGACGCTAATATTGAGGAGGCGTTCTCTGCCATGATAAGGTCGGCCCTGTATCCGGGTGCGGATCCTTTGGCGGACAAGTTCGCCGACCTGGGGTTGGTCGACACTGCGTTCGGGCGGCAAGGCGTGGCAGAAAGTATCCACCTTCTTCCCGACATTGATAACACAACCTTGATGAGGATGACCCGGGCTTATGCCTCGCGGGTGAGTTACTTTTCTTGTATGATAGATGTTTCTCGATCGACCCCATCGTGGGCTCTTATTCAATTTTTGCCTTCGCAGAGCGTTTTGCTTTCCCGGGCGATTTGCTGGTGCTTGAGTTTGGCGACGGGGGCCAGTGTCCAGGCTCGGAGGGAGAATGTCGAGCTCCAGTCGCGGCTGAAGGTGTCTGAGCAGTTCGAAGAGCTCATGGACGCGATGGATAGGAACTTGAAGGGGGCAAGGGCGGCACATCAGGCTGCTGTGGACGAGGTGTCCAAGCAGAAGCGCAAAGTAAAGGAGCTGCAGGAACTCCTGGCGAAGAGCGACGACGCGTGCCTGGAGCTGGCCAGGATTGAATCAAAACACTCCGCAGAGGTGGCGGCGATGCGGCGGGAACACGGCGAAAGTATGAGTCGGCTGGGAAGAGAGGCGACGATGAAAGAAGACGTTTGGGAAGGATGCTCGGCGAAGTGGAGGAGTGACTGAAGCGCCGCGATAGCGAGATTGCCCATTTGAAAGAGGGCGCTAAGTGGGACCAGGGAACGATAGCTCGGGTGAGCGACGAATTATCCCAAGCCCGGAGGGATATCGAAGCCAGACAGCTGAAGATCAGTGCTCTGCGGAGAGGGTCGAGCTGAACGGGCTGACAGGACGAGAGCCAGGAGCGAGGCAGAGAGATGGCCAAAAGGTTGGCCGAGCGAGAGGGGGAGGTACGCTCTTATTTTTCCCCTTTTTGTTTTTACTACTGGGTTCTCGCAGTGCCGATTTGATTTTGGATTTTTCGGATGGCGAAGATGGAGTCGGAGGTTCGGGCTCTTCAAGGTGAGCTCGTGTCCGCTCGAGTAGGAGTTCGGAGCTCGAGACGCGGGTTAGCGAGCTCGAGGAGCAAAACATCATCCTGAAGACCCAGGTGGCTGAGGCTGAGAAACGGACGGCGGAGGCCAAGACGCAGCATGCCATACTCAGGGGGAGGCAAGATGCCATCAGCGTTGACGCCTTCCATCATGGGAAGGAGGAGTGCAAACAGCAGATCTCAGTGAGCACCCGGAATGGGACCTTTCTTTTCTGAGCGCTGAAGATCCCGATGATGGCGAGTCTGAAGAGAGGATGAAGACGAATATGTCGACGTTTCTAACGCCGAACTTGGCGCCGCCCCTGGTCCCAGCGAAGTTGCAGTTTCTGAGGGACGGTCGCACACTGCCGCAGAGGGGGTAAAAATGTCAGAGAAGGGCGAGTCTAGCCGCGCTTCTGTAGGTGCCACTGAGGGTTCCCCCAAAGCTGGTGTCGCCCCCGATCCTTAGGGGCCATTCATGTACTTCATCCCTTAAACATTTATTTAACGCTTCATAGTGAAAAAATTTCCTGTTTCCACTTGAGCGTTTTTCTTGCGTGACTTCGCTGTTGCTTAGCCTTGCCTCGATCGGCTTGTGGCTCCCGATGCTCTTGGGTCATCTTTATTTCGAGATTGGGAAAGTGTATTGGCTTGTACCAATAGGTGAAGCAGGTCGGTTAAGACCGACGAGCATAGTAGGTCGGCTTGGGCCGATAGACAAATAGGTCGGCTGTGGCCGACAGGCGAGATAGGTCGGCTGGGGCCGACAGATAAAAGGTCAGCGGGGCCGACAGACAAAATGGGTCGGCTGGGACCGACAGACGAGATAGGTCGGCTGGGGCCGACAGGCAAATAGGTCGGCTAGGGCCGACAGACAAAATAGGTCGGCTAGGGCCGACAGACAAAATAGGTCGGCTGGGGCCGACGGTCAAAATAGGTTTTCGCGCTTCCTGCCATCCTGCCAGTGCCCTGCTGTCCCGCAGGCAATTCGGTTTTTACTTTACTAGAAGCGGTGATACGGCACAGTGGGGGGCATGAAGCTGCGTCAGAGCTTTTGGAAGGCGCTCTTTCCCCATGCAGGTCGCTTTATCGTGATGCGTACGCAACCGCCTATCGCTGGAGGTACTACTCTCGAAGGACGATTTTCTGAGCCCGCCAGTTTTCGAAGTGTCAGCGGACGATTTCCTGCATTTACCGGCCGTGATTCGGATCTGGAGGGATCTTCGTACACGTCCTGGTTCAGGCGGTGGGTTTGGCGCGCAGTGGGCGCTACGCCAATCTTGAGAGACCACGTGGAGGTGCTGCTCGGAAGTTTGAATCTCGGGACCGCAGTCTGGGTAGCTTTTCCCGGTCCGTTTCCGCCTATAAAAAGGAAAAAGGGGGTCTCATCTGGTTATCCCCAAAGCTTCTTTCTCGTTAGAGCTTCCATTATGCTCATTTCTCTGTTGTTGCAAGTGAGAGGATCAGGCCTTCCTTTTCTAGGCTCCTTGCCGCGGATAGCTGGGGCGACCGGGAGCAGCTGGAGGATGGTTCGTCCTTAGGGGATGAGCCTCGGAGATCATATGGAGAGCGCACAAGGGGGCGCAGAGATCATATGGAAAGCGCACATATGCGCTCCCGGTGTGACTTATGGTTCCCCTTCGGGGACGCAGGGTAGGAAGTGCACGCGGGCCTCCCATGGATTGCACAGAATTTTGCCTCCTTCCCTGGTTCGGATTCCCGGGCACAGCCGCCTGAGGAATCTTTCGCCACCTGGGAAGGGGTGAAAGAGCCTCGCCCGCCGACTCCTTGTCTTTGAGACTTGGCAAGGCGTGGTGGTGCGCACCCGATTTGGGAGAGCGTTCCGACGCCGGGGTCCTGGCCTCCTGCCTGCTCCGAGGGCTCCTCAGTTGGGTGGTCTGGGATGGCCATCCAGATATCTCGGTTGGGCACCGAGATATCGTGAAGCCAGTCGCAACTATTGGTCCACGTCGACGGGCAATTATCGGCCCTAACCGACTGGGACGCGATCATGGCTGTCAGTTGCCCGAGCTTTGTATTTGCCTTTATTTTATGCATTTCAATGTTCTTGTAAGGCCCGTGAGGCATTTGTAACTGATCTTGATTGGCAATAAAGAGAGTTATTTTCTGTTTCTCAATCCTCGTCTTTTCTGTGTCGAGCTTGCTATTATTGCTTGTGGGGTGCCAAAAGCGATCCGCTCGTCCTTAGACGAGGGTCTTATGCCGCCCGAACCAGTTGAGGTTCGCGCGCGGCGGTACAGAGATCGTTCGGCGAAATATGCTCCTTGCTTAGGTCAGGAGTTTGACATTTTTGTTTTTTGCCTTTATCGGAGCTCGGAGTATCGTGAGTCGGCTGTGGCCGAAGTTCGGGGAGTCTGTACCTTCTCCCATCATGGTTTAGGGAACCTGTCGTTTGGCTCTGCCGAGGTTCGGAAACATCTGACTTGGCCCTGCCAAGGTTCGGAAAATTTTGTAGCTCGGCCCTGCCGAGGTTCGGGGAACATTTGACTTGGCCCTGCCAGGGTTCGGAGAATTTTGACTTGGCCCTGCCAAGGTTCGGAGAATTTTATAGCTCGGCCCTGCCGAGGTTCGGAGAACATTTTACTTGGCCCTGCCAAGGTTCGGAGAATTTTGACTTGGCCCTGCCAAGGTTCGGAGAATTTTATAGCTCGGCCCTGCCGAGGTTCGGAGAACATTTTACTTGGCCCTGCCAAGGTTCGAGAATTTTGTAGCTCGGCCCTGCCGAGGTTCGGAGAACATTTGCTTGGCCCTGCCAGGGTTCGGAGAATTTTGACTTGGCCCTGCCAAGGTTCGGAGATTTTTGCTTGGCCCTGCCGAGGTTCGGAGAACATTTTACTTGGCCCTGCCAAGGTTGGAGAATTTGTTGCTCGGCCCTGCCGAGGTTCGGAGAACATTTTGACTTGGCCCTGCCAGGGTTCGGAGATTTGTTGCTCGGCCCTGCCGAGGTTCGGAGAAATATTTTACTTGGCCCTGCCAAGGTTCGGAGATTCCTGTTCAAACAGACAGCTCGGTTGTGCCGAGGATTGGTAAGCAGTATCTGTTTCTTTTTGCAGTTTATAGCAATATAGTGCATAATGATTCACGCAACAGGTTTTGAGGAAACAGCTAAGCAGGAATATGCAGTGAGGTATATGGAGATTGTTTGGAGAGGACATACCCTATTGATAATATTTACGAAGGTTGTCCGCATTCCAAGTTCGGGGAATGGACTTCCCATCCAGATCCTGCAGCTTGTAGGTTCCTGGTCCAACAATCTTTGTTATTTGATACGGGCCCTCCCAGTTTGGCGCCAGTTTGCCTTGCTCCAGCGGTTTGGATACAGAAGCTTTCGGAGGACAAGGTCGCCGGGTAGGAAGGCTTTCCCCTTGACCCGGGAGGCATGGTACCGAGCTACCTGCTGTTGGTAAGCAGCCGTCCTGATTCGGGCCTTTTCTCTGACTTCTTCTACCAAGTCGAGGTTGGTGCGGAGTTGCTCGTCGCTGGCTTCCTCCAAATAATTCTCCACTCGCAATGATGGGAGGCCTATTTCCACAGGGATGACAGCCTCTGTGCCAAAAGCCATCCGGAATGGAGTCTCGCCGGTCGGGGTTCTCGGGGTAGTTCGGTAGGCCCACAAGACATGATGTAGCTCGTCGGCCCATCTGCCTCGGGCTCTGGAGAGGCGAGCTTTAATTCCCTGGAGGAGGGTCCTGTTGGTTACCTCGGCCGCCCGTTGGCTTGTGGGTGCCCACCGAAGTAAGGTGGTGGCGGATTCCGTGTTCCTCACAGAATTGGCGGAATTTGGAGTTGTCAAACTGCTTACCGTTATCGGTGATTATAGTGTGAGGGAGGCCGAATCGGCAGATGATGGATCTCCAAACAAAGTCCCTGGCTCGCCTCGTGATCTGCGCGACTGCTTCCGCTTCGACCCATTTGGTGAAGTAGTCAATGGCGACAAATAAGAACTTCCGCTGTCCCGTCGCAAGTGGGAATGGACCAAGGATGTCCATCCCCCATTTGGCAAAGGGCCAAGCGAGGATATAGAGACTAGCTCGGCGGAAGGGAGTCTTTGGATGTTTGCGTGTCTCTGGCAGGAGTCACAGGCTCGGACTAAATCGTCCGCGTCTCTTTGCATGGTCGGCCAGTAGTAGCCCTGCCGCAGTACCTTGTGACATAGGGATCGGCTTCCCAGATGGTTGCCGCAAATCCCATGCACTCACGCAGAGCATAATTGCTTCGGATGGGCAAAGCATCTAAGCAGCGGCATGGAGAAAGACCGCTTGTAAAGTTGGTTGTCAATTACTACATAATGGGTGGCCTGCAGCTTCAGCTTCCTAGCCTCTCTTCGGTCGGCGGAAGCGACCCTTCTTTGAGGTATCTGAGGATAGGGTCGAACCAGGATGGTTCGGCTTCGACTTGCATCACTCGGTCGGCTTCCATGATGCTCGGCTTTTCCAGGGTCTCCAGGTGGAATTTTTGCTCGGCATCCATTGATTCCGTGGTTGCCAGTCGGGAGAGTAGGTCGGCACGGGCATTCTCAGATCTGGGGATCTGAATAATTTCAAATTCAGAAAAATGAGGAAGCAAGTTACGCACCTCCTGGAGATACCGAATCATATTTGGCTCCCGAGCTTCAAACTCTCCCTGAACATGGCCGGCCACCAACTGAGAGTCGGTGAAGGCGCTGAGCTTTTCCACCTTCAGGTTGCGGGCGATCCTGAGACCGGCTAGCAGGGCTTCATACTCGGCTTCATTGTTGGAAGCCGGGAAGGAGAACCGACGCCATACTCGAAAGCCATCCCCTCGGGACTAGTAAGAACCAGACCCGCACCGGAGTGATGGGCGTTGGATGACCCATCGACGTGGAGGAGCCACGGGCTCTGGACTTTGGCTCTTCAGGGGAGTCTGGGGCAGAACCGTCCTCTGGGATGGTACACTCGAGGAGGAAGTCGGCCAGCACTTGGGCTTTGATGGCAGGGCGAGGCTGAAAATGTATGTCGTGCTCGCTTAGCTCGACGGCCATTTGGTCATTCTCCCCGATGTTTCTAGATGGTGGACCACTGCCTTGATGGGTTGGTCAGTCAGGACCGTCACGGAATGTGCTTGGAAATATGGTCGTAGCTTTCGGACTGAGGTGACTAAGGCCACCATCTTTTCAATCCTCTGTACCTCGTCTCCGCATCGCGGAGCAGCCTACTCACATAGTAGATCGGCTTCTGGACTTTGCCTTCTTCTTTGACCAGCACCGAACAAACTGCGCCCTCTAAAATGGCTAGGTACAAACAGGGTCTCCCCCGGGGTTGGGCTACTGAGAAGTGGGGGAGAGCCGAGGTACTTTTCAGATCTTGAAATGACTTCTGGCACTCGGGAGTCCACTGGAAGTTTTTGGCCGATCGGAGAGTTTGAAGAAGGGGAGGCATCTCTCGGCCGACCGCCCACGCGGTTAAGGGCCGCTATCCTCCCGGTTAGGCGCTGGACCTCTTTTATAGATGCAGGGGGCGCCATTTGTTGGAGAGCTTGAATCTTCTGGGGGTTAGCTTCGATACCTCGCTGGGAGACCATGAAGCCGAGGAACTTCCCCGAGTTGACGCCGAAGGCGCACTTGGTCGGATTGAGTTTCATCCCATATTTGCGCAATGTTGCAAAGCTTTCTGCGAGGTCCTCAACATGTCGTGGCGCTTCCTTGCTTTTGACCAGCATGTCGTCCACGTATACCTTCATGTTCCGGTCGATTTGCTCTTTGAACACCTTGTTGACCAGCCGCTGGTAGGTCGCCCCTGCATTTTTAAGACCAAAAGGCATAACACGGTAACAATAGATACCTCGGTCAGTTATGAAGGCGGTCTTTTCTTCATCTCGGGGGCCATCCGGATCTGATTGTAGCCCGAATAGGCATCCATGAATGACAGCATTTGGTGGCCTGAGGTGGCGTTCACGAGCTGATCGATCCGAGGGAGGAGGAAGCTATCCTTCGGGCAGGCTTTGTTGAGGTCGGTGAAGTCGATGCAGATCCTCCATTTGTCGTTCGACTTTTTCACCATGACAACGTTTACAGCCAGCATGGGTAATTCACCTCTCGGACAAAATTAGCTTTGATAAGCTTGTCGACCTCCTCTTCAATGGCTTTTTGCCGTTCTGGGGTGAAGCTTCTTTTCTTCTGCTTAACAGGCCTGTGCATCTCGTCCACATTGAGATGGTGGACGAGGACCTCGGGGCTAATCCCTGGCATGTCGGAGCGGTCCAGGCGAAGATGTTTGCATTGCTTTGGAGGAATCTGATCAGCCCGCGATGAGGCTCTCCTTTGAGTAGCGACCCGATCCTTATGGTTCGGTCGGGCCGAGCTTCGTCTAGTGGTACCTCTTCCAGCTCTTCCGCCGGTTCTCCCCGCTGTTCGGCGAAATCTTTACGAGCGTCTAGCCCATCAATTTGGAATTCTGGACTGAAGGCTCATGACGAAACATTGCCGAGCCATGGCCTGACTTCCCCGAACCACTCCAATTCCTCGCTCAGTAGGGAACTTCATAGACAGATGTGGGATGGAGACAACTGCCTTAAGGGATATCAAGCCGGGCCTGCCGAATATGGCGTTGTATGGGGACCTGAGGTCGGTCACTAGGAAATCGGTCTGTACAATGGTCACGAGGGGCCAGGTTCCCGCGCGGACCGTCAGGATGACGATTCCTCCCGGGATGATGACGTTGCCGGTGAATCCCATCAGGATGGAATCCACGGCTCGAAGGTTTTCCATGAGCAATTTCATCCTGGCAAACACACCGAGATACAAAACATTTACCGAACTTCCACTATCGACGAGGATTCGGCTTACATCATAATTGTTCAAGTTAAGGGATACAACAAGTGCGTCATCGTGGGGGAGCTGTATCCCAAGAAGATTATCATCGGAAAAGGAGAGTTCGCCTGTGCGTGCCTTCTTCGGCACCGGTGCATCACCGTCGCCCCTGGAGCTCGATCCGCCAGCCTCCTCAATCATGTTGACATGGCCAACCACGGGCGGATTTGGTGGAGGAGGGAGTTGTGGGAGCTCGGGCTGGCGGTCACCTCCTTGTTGCTATGGCTCGGGCGCCCTCCTGAATTGGTCCAGCCGTCCCCGCCGGATCAGTCTCTCGATTTCGTTCTTCAGCTGCCAGCACTCCTCAATGTCGTGACCGGGCTCCCTATGGTAGCGGCAGTACTTGGCAGGATCTCTCCGGGTCGGGTTCCCTCGGAGAGGTACTGGTCGGGAAGCTGGCGCTCTATCTTCATGAGGATTTGCGCTCGAGGCACAGTCAACGGAGTGTAGCGATCGAACCGCCTGGGGGGACTCCGGGAGCGATTCCTCGGTGGCAGTGGAGGGACTCTTTGGCGGCGAGGCGGACTTGGCCGACGGATGGGACGGTGTCTGTCAAGGAGTTTAGGCTCCTTCTTCTTGGCTTGCTCAACGCGGGCAACTCTCTGCGACTCCTTGACCCTAGCGTACTTGTCCGCAAGGGCCATCATATCAGAGAGACATGGGGGGTAGCTGACCTCCATAGCCAGATAGAAGTCGCTTTCCTTCGAGACACCCCCCGCCAGGGCGGACATAGCCACCTCCAACATGGCCTTATTAAAGCGGCCAAGGTAGTTCCTCAAGGACTCCCCCTCTCTTTGTTTGACTTCGGAGAGGGAGTCAGATCTCCACCGGTGGCGGTGGCTGCTGACGAACTGGCCAATGAAAAGGCGACTCAGCTCGTCAAATGAATCGATGGAACCTGGCTTCAAGGTGTTGAACCAGGTTCGGGCGGATCCTCTGAGGGTGGATGGAAAGGCACGGTAGAGGACCGCATCAGATGCTCCGTGGAACATCATTATCGACCGGAAGCTACTGAGATGGTCATCCGGATCAGTGGAGCCGTGGTAGGGTTCGACGGCTGGCAGTTTAACATGGGAGGGAATCACTTCCTCCATGATCCCCTTAGAGAAAGGGATACCCTGCTCCGACTTGGGCTGGGGCAAGTGGGTCTGCTTGGCGGCGTTCAGCTCCTGACGCATCTCCTGGATCTGACGGCAGATCTCCTCCTCGCCGGCGAGAGGAGCAGCTGGGCGCGAGAACCGCAAGGATGGCGTCGAATCGTGGTGAGACGTCGCCGGGGAGAGGGAACGGGTTCGCCGAGATCTGAGAGGATCTCGATCATGACCGCCTCGCGGGAATGGTTTGTCCCCCTTGGGCCGATATGGGGGATCCGCGGACCCACGGAAATCAGAGGAGGAGGCCGTCGGCGAAGAAGGAATCGCCGCCTCCTTCTGAGGATGCGAAGCAAGAGGAGCTGCAAGGCACTCCTGGACCATGTGGGTAAGAGCTTGGACTTGCTGGACCAGCGTAGCAAACTGGTCCTGGGTCACCGGAATGGCAGGCGGCGACGGAGTCTCGACAGGTGGGGGTTGTGGCACTGTGGCGCCAGTCGGATCAGGCCTCTGGGAGGCACCTGATCTTGGGCATCAGAGGTTGCTCTCTTCCGATTGGCCATCAGAGAGGTTCTTCTCCGGATCGAGATCCTTGTCTCCTTTCTTCAAGTTTTAATGGGATTTGAGGCCCTTCCTCTAGCGCCAATCTGTTGCCGCCGGGATCCGTCCTCCGACTCGGGCACGGTCGATCTCCAGGGAGAGGGGTGCGGCGGACCTGCAAAAAGGAAGCCCACACGCGGAGGGACGTTGGGGGTGGTCCTCCGCGGAAGGCCCTCCGACGCTCAAGTCAGTGGGGAAGGAATCGGCGATCAACCAGACAATGGGGAGGTGGATCTCTCCAGGAGACCTCTCCAAGGGGGGCGGCCAATCGGAAGCTCTAGGAGGGGCAGAGCACCGATGAGCTGCCGGGAGAGAGGAGTGAGTCCAGAGTTTTGTTGCGTCAAGAGTCGCGTACCTGAGAGAATCTGTGAATCTGATACTTATAGACTATCATCTGGATCTTGAGCGTCTTTTGGAAGGTTCAGAGGTTGTTATGATACGGAGGTGGACAGAATCAGGCCATCGTGGGGCCGTTAGGCTCCGTACTCGTTTGTTAAGGCTCCGTACTGGTCGGGTAGGCATGGATGGTTACAATAGGCTCTAGGCCACGTCCCGACATGATTCCTTGTCTAGGATGCCGTTCGGGTAGGCCTGGGCTCTCCCGCGTCAAGTTCCGCGGAGGTGGGTGTTAGGCTACGGATCGCTTGATGAAACGAGCCATAGAGGAGACTGAGCTACACAGGCCCGGGAGGGGGCCGAGCTGTGGAAGCCCGGAAGGGCCGAGCTATGGAAGCCCGGAGGGGGCCGAGCTGCGGAAGCCGGAGGGGGCCGAGCTACGGAAGCCGGGGGGCCGAGCTATGGAAGCCCGGAAGGAGCCGAGCTACGGAAGCCCGGAAGGGGCCGAGCTATGGAAGCCCGGAGGGGGCCGAGCTATGGAAGCCCGGAAGGAGCCGAGCTACGGAAGCCCGGAGGGGGCCGAGCTGCGGAAGCCTGGAAGGGGCCGAGCTATGGAAGCCGGAGGGGGCCGAGCTGCGGAAGCCCGGAAGGGGCCGAGCTATGGAAGCCCGGAAGGAGCCGAGCTACGGAAGCCCGGAGGGGGCCGAGCTGCGGAAGCCCGGAAGGGGCCGAGCTATGGAAACCCGGAGGGGGCCAAGCTGCGGAAGCCCGGAAGGGGCCGAGCTATGGAAGCCCGGAAGGAGCCGAGCTACGGAAGCCCAGAGGGGCCGAGCTGCGGAAGCCCGGAGGGGGCCGAGCTGCGGAAGCCCGAAAGGGGCCGAGCTATGGAAGCCCGGAAGGAGCCGAGCTACGGAAGCCCGGAAGGGGCCGAGCTATGGAAGCCCGGAGGGGGCCGAGCTATGAAAGCCCGGAAGGAGCTGAGCTACGGAAGCCCGGAGGGGGCCGAGCTGCGGAAGCCCGGAAGGGGCCGAGCTATGGAAGCCCGAAGGGGCCGAGCTGCGAAAGCCCGGAAGGGGCCGAGCTATGGAAGCCCGGAAGGAGCCGAGCTATGGAAGCCCGGAGGGGGCCGAGCTGCGGAAGCCCGGAAGGGGCCGAGCTATGGAAACCCGGAGGGGCCGAGCTATGGAAGCCCGGAAGGGGCCGAGCTATGGAAGCCCGGAGGGAGCTGAGCTGCGAAAGCCCGGAGGGGGCCGAGCTGCGGAAGCCCGGAAGGGGCCGAGCTATGGAAACCCGGAGGAATCGAAGAGAGGAGGTTAGCCTTAACCGCCTCGCACGGATATTAATGCAATGGCGATTTTACCCCTCAACAATATATATATATATATATATTGATGAGGAATAAAATCATTATTATATTATTGATCACTCACATCGACGATGGGGTCGCACCCAGTCCAAATGCCCTACTTGCCAGCTGGCCGGCTAGCACGACATTCTAGCAACAAAAGTCTCCTCATAATGAAGAAAGAGAACAAAAGGGAAAAAAAGGACCACGTTATGTGTGTGGGTTCTCCCAAGGATTCCCTTATTAATATCTGGCAGTCAAATCAATAGGCTGAAGCATTTAATGGTGCAGAAACTGTCATAATGACTTAGCCAGCATGTAATGGAATAAAAAGAGAGGAGAAAGCATATTTCGGCCAACATGCCTCGAAAAATATAGTTCGGTAAATATACTTCGGCCAACATAGCTCGGCTAGCATAGCTCGGCCAGCCTCAGCCTCAGCCAACTTCAACATAGCTCGGCCACATAGCTCGGCCAGCCTCAGCCTCAGCCAGCTTCAACATAGCTCGGCCAGCATAGCTCGGCCAGCCTCAGCCTCAGCCAGCTTCAGCATAGCTCGGCCAACATAGCTCGGCCAGCCTCAGCCTCAGTCAGCTTTAGCATAGCTCGGCCAACATAGCTCGGCTAGCCTCAACATCAGCCATCTTCAGCATAGCTCAGCCAATATAGTTCGGCCAACATGCCTCGGCAAATATAGTTCGGCCAACATGCCTCGGCAAATATAGTTCGGCCTCCACAACCATGCTATGTCTTTTGCATCAAGGCATTTATGACCTCATAAAGGCCACATATATCTACCTACTTTAAGGCATTCAATGCCTTATTTTCTTCCCTGCATTAAGGCATTTATGGCTGCCACCCTTTATGCCTCGGCACCTACCTCCGCCGAGCCTCGCCAGCCATGATGACTGAACCATAATACCTCTGCGGAATCTAGCACGGGAGAGATCAAATTCACTGTAACAGAATAAGATTTCAAATAAGGAATCATGCCAAAACGTGGCCTAGGACCTACAATAGTGGCCTAGGGACCATGCAGCCATTGAGTCTCGATCCATCGACCAGCTCTTCCCGCCTCCCAGCCGTCGATCCTCTAACTAACTAGATACGATCCTACCGGCCCTGTAACAACCTGATTCGAATCCATTTCGAATCCCAACAACTTTTAGACCTCATCCAGAGCACGTCCAAGAAGTCAGGTGACCTACTATAAATACTACCACCCTCAAGCCTCTCAGGTACAACTATTCTACGCTCATTTTTTATTCATAGTTCTCACACTCCGCCATGAAAGCTCCCACAAGAGCTCGAAGAAACTCTTCCCGGGGGATCCTTCTCCCCATATTTGTTGATTGCTGGTCTCCACTGACTTAGGCATCGAAGGGTCTTCCGCAGAGGGCCACCTCAATGCCTCTCGCATGAGGACTATTTTGCAGGTCCGCCCAGGAGGGAGCCCACGCTGCAGCTCGACTGCGCCCGAGTCGGAGGACGGATCCCAGCGGCAACAGATTGGCGCTAGAGGAAGGGCCTCAAGTCCATTAAACTTGAAGAAAGGAGACAAGGATCTCGATCTAGAGGAGAACCTCCCCAATGGCTAATCGGAGAAGGGCAACTTCTGAAACCCAGGACCAGTTCGCCACACTAGTCCAGCAGGTCCAGGCCCTGACCCGTCTGGTTCAGTAGTGCCTTGTAGCTCCCCTTCCAGTTATAGCTGTCCCTGCTCCATGCCTCCCCGAAGAGGCCGCAGCTCCTCTTTCTCCAGCCACTTCTTCTTCTGGTTCGCATGAAGTTGCGGACCCCCCATGTCGACCTAAGGAGGCTAGACCAGTCCCGCAAGGGGCTGCAACAAGGATCTCCCCAGATCTCGGTGGGCCTGATCCATCTCTCCGGTGTCCTCTCGCCACGACTCGACATCGTCTCCGCCTTCTCCCTGCCTTGGCACAACAGATCGGCTTCCATAGCCGTGCTATGCGCACCAAGGCATTTATGGCCTCATAAAGGCCATGTGCATCTACCTGCATTTAATGCCTTATCTCCTTCCATCATTAAGGCATTTATGGCTGCCGCGTTGCCCCCTAGGCACCTTTTGCGTGAGGAAGGATGGCGTCATAAAGCCAAGACAAGGAGTTCTTGACTCCATGCTTCACAGAAGTCTGATGGCCAGCTTCAGCCTTAGCCAGTGGGCCTACTGCACCACCCAGAGAGTTTCCATATGCGGGACCCCATTCCGGATGGCCTTCGGAGTGGAAGCTATCATCCCCGTAGAGATAGGACTTCCCTCTCCATGGGTGCTATCACGCCTCCAGAGTCAAGGAGAAAGCTTTCTTGCCCGGCGACCTCGTTCTCCGGAAAGCATCTGTCTCCAAACTACTGGAGCAAGGAAAGATGGCACCAAACTGGGAAGGTCCCTATCAAGTGACGGAAGTCATCGGACCTGGCACCTACAAGCTCCAGGATCTGAATGGAAAATCCATTCCTCGGACGTAGAATTCAGACATCCTCCACAGATATCATCAGTAGGGTACGCCTTCTACGGGCCCGCCTCGTTAATTTTTTTTATTGGCATATTGCTTTTATGATTTATATCATGGTCACCACAATCACTTCTCCAAAAAATCATAATGAAAAAACGGATGCCACTCGTTGATCCTCGGCACGACCGAGTTATCTATTTAAGCAGGAATTCTCTGAACCTTGGCAGGGCCAAGTAAAAATTCTCCGAACCTCGGCTGGGCCGAGCAACAAATTCTCCGAACCTTGGCAGGGCCAAGTAAAAATTCTCTGAACTCGGCTGGGCCGAGCAACAAATTCTCTGAACCTTGGCAGGGCCAAGTAAAAATTCTCCGAACCTCGGCTGGGCCGAGCAACAAATTCTCCGAACCTTGGCAGGGCCAAGTAAAAATTCTCCAAACCTCGTCTGGGCCGAGCAACAAATTCTCCGAACCTTGGCAGCGCCAAGTAAAATATAATCTTGAAGGCTCGATAACACCGAGTAATTTATTATTTGAAGGCTCGGCAACACCGAGTAATTTATTTGAAGCCTCGGTCACATCCGAGTAGCTATTAATATTTCGAAGCCTCGGTTACAACCGAGTAGCATCTTTGAAGGCTCGGCAACACCGAGTAATTTATTATTTAGAAGCCTCGATTACAACCGAGTAGCACCTTGGAAGGCTCGGCGACACCGAGTAATTTATTATTTGGAAGCTTCGGTTACAACCGAGTAGCATTTTGGAAGGCTCGGCAACACTGAGTATTTTATTATTTGAAGCCTCAGTTACAACCGAGTAGCACCTTGGAAGGCTCGGCAACACCGAATAATTTATTATTTGAAGCCTCGGTCACAACCGAGTAGCAATTAATATTTGAAGCCTCGGTCACAACCGAGTAGCATCTTTGAAGGCTCGGCAATACCGAGTAATTTATTTGGAAGCCTCGGTTACAACCGAGTAGCATCTTGAGAAGGCTCGGCAACAATCGAGTAATATATTTCTAAAGGCTCGGCAACAACCGAGTAATAAATTTTCAGAGCATCGGCCAAAGACCGAGTGATATATTTCTGAAGGCTTGGCAACAACCGAGTAATAAATTCATCCATAAAAGTATGCTCTTTCTAGACCCATTTTTATTCATTGAATTAAATTCTATTTTTAAAGGCCTGCGAAATTCTTATAACTCTCTTTAAAAGCTGCAATAAGAAGCAGGTCATATAAATCCTCGGCCGAGCCGAGCGACAAAATCTCCGTACCTTGGCAGCGCCAAGTAAAATATATCTTGAAGGCTCGGCTACAACCGAGTAATGGTCTCTGAACCTTGGCAGCGCCAAGTAAAATATAATCTTGAAGGCTCGGCTACAATCGAGTAACGGTCTCCGTACCTTGGCAGCGCCAAGTAAAATATAATCTTTATAATCCTCGGCTGGGCCGAGCGGTCTCCGAACCTTGGCAGCGCCAAGTAAAATATAATCTTGAAGGCTCGGAAATACCGAGTAATTATTTGAAGGCTCGGCAACACCGAGTAATTTATTATTTGAAGCCTCGGTTACAACCGAGTAGCAACTATTATTTGGAAGCCTCGGTTACAACCGAGTAGCATCTTTGAAGGCTCGGAAACACCGAGTAATTATTTGAAGGCTCGGCAACACCGAGTAATTTATTTGGAAGCCTCGGTTACAACCGAGTAGCATCTTGAGAAGGCTCGGCAACAACCGAGTAATATATTTCTAAAGGCTCAGCAACAACCGAGTAATAAATTCCCAGAGCATCGGCCAAGACCGAGTGATATATTTCTGAAGGCTCGGCAACAACCGAGTAATAAATTCATCCATAAAAGTACACTCTTTCTAGACCCATTTTATTCATTGAATTAAGTTTAGTTTTTAAAAGGCCTGCGAAATTTTTATAACTCTCCTTGAAAGTTACAATGAGAAGCAGGTCATAAAAAGCCCCGGCCAGAGCCAGAGTGCATCTCTTATTATCAAAAGCCCCGGCCAGAGCCGGAGTGCATCTCTTATTATCAAAAGCCTCGGCCAGAGCCAAAGGGCATCACTTATTAACAGAAACCTCGGCCAAGACCGAGTGACATGTCGGAACCCTCGGCTAAAGCCGGAGGAATTTCTTATTGATCTTCAAGAGCCCCGGCCAGAGCCGGAGTGCATCTCTTATTATCAAAAGCCTCGGCCAGAGCCGAAGGGCATCACCTATTAACAGAAACCTCGGCCAAAACCGAGTGACATGTCGGAACCCTCGGCTAAAGCCGAAGGGAATTTCTTATTGATCTTCAAAAGACCCGGCCAGAGCCGGAATGCATCTCTTATTATCAAAGCCCCGGCCAGAGCCGGAGTGCATCTCTTATTATCAAAAGCCTCGGCCGAAGACTGAGTGATATATTTCTGCAGCCTCGGCCAATCTGAGTGATACAGCACTAAAGCTTCATCCCAGCCGGATAATTTCTCGGACACTCTAGTGCAACTAAAGCACCTTATTTTACTTCAGCAAGAGGGCCGCCCATGCCTTTCTCTAACCTACACAGAGATAAATACTCCCTCTACAGAGGATCGAATGACACGTCCCCTAAATAAGATTGCTCCAGAATTCTGCTCCCTATATCCGAAATTACACTTCGGACTAGGGAGTGGGGGGCATGTGATGAGGGGTAAAATCATCATTGCATTGTTGACCACTTACATCGGCGATGGGGTCGCGCCCAGTCCAAATGCCCTGCTTGCCAGCTGGCCGGCTAGCACGACATTCTAGCAACAAGAGTCTCCTCATAATGAAGAAAGAGAACAAGAGGGAAAAAAAGGGCCACGTCATGTGCGTGGGTTCTCTCAAGGGCCCCCTCATTAATATCTAGCAGTCAAATCAATAGGCTGGAGCATTTAATGGTGCAGAAACGGTCATAAGACTTAGCCAGCATTTAATGGAATAAAAAGAGAGGAGAAAGCATACTTCGGCCAACATGCCTCGGAAAATATAGTTCGGCAAATATACTTCGGCCAACATAGCTCGGCTAGCATAGCTCAGCCAGCCTCAGCCTCAGCCAGCTTCAGCATAGCTCGGCCAACATAGCTCGGCCAGCATAGCTCGGCCAGCCTCGGCCCCATCCAGCTTCAACATAGCTCGGCTAGCATAGCTCGGTCAGCCTCAGCCTCAGCCAGCTTCAGCATAGCTCGGCCAGCATAGCTCGGCCAGCCTCAGCCTCAGCCAGCTTCAGCATAGCTCGGCCAACATAGCTCGGCCAGCATAGCTCGGCCAGCCTCAACATCAGCCAGCTTCAGCATAGCTCAGCCAATATAGTTCGGCCAACATGCCTCGGCAAATATAGTTCGGCAAATATAGTTCGGCCAACATGCCTCGACAAATATAGTTCGGCCTCCACAACCATGCTATGTCTTTTGCATCAAGGCATTTATGACCTCATAAAGGCCACATATATCCACCTACTTTAAGGCATTCAATGCCTTATTTTCTTCCCTGCATTAAGGCATTTATGGCTGCCACCCTTTATGCCTCGGCACCTACCTCCGCCAAGCCTCCGCCAGCTATGATGACTGAACCACAACACCTCTGCGGAATCTGGCACGGGAGAGTTCAAATTCACTGTAACAGAATAAGATTCCAAACAAGAAATCATGCCAAAACATGGCCTAGGACCTACAATAGTGGCCTAGGGACCACGTAGCCATTGAGTCTCGATCCATCGGCCAGCTCTCCCCGCCTCCCAGCCGTCGATCCTCTAACTAACCAGATACGGATCCTACCGGCCCTGTAACAACCTGATTCGAATCCATTTTGAATCCAACAACTTTCAGACCTCATCCAGAGCACGTCCAAGAAGTCAGGTGACCTACTATAAATACTACCACCCTCAAGCCTCTCAGTACGGCTATTCTATGCCCATTTTTTATTCATAGTTCTTACACTCCGCCATGAAAGCTCCCACAAGAGCTCGGAGGAACTCTTCCTGGAGGATCCTTCTCCCCATATTTGTTGATTGCTGGTCTCCACTGACTTGGGCGTCGGAGGGTCTTCCGCAGAGGGCCACCCCAACGCCTTTCGCATGAGGACTGTTTTGCAGGTCCGTCCAGATGGGAGCCCACGCTGCAGCTCGACTGCGCCCGAATCGGAGGACGGATCCAGCGGCAACATATATATATATTCTCAAGTTTACAAATGTTACTATAATAAAACTGGCTCATAATTCATATGGGTTAGAAGATATTATGCCACAAATTTTTTTAGACTAGCTATTAGTCAATGATGATCTTTATATTTAGAATTAAGTTATATTTTAAAAAAATTATGGCTTAAATAAATAACTATATGAGAATTCATATAGATGCACATCTATTTACACATGAATTGTATATTAAAAGGATCTTATATCCTTTACGTGGCTAACAAATATAATTTTTAGATAGGGTTATAAGTTGTTACCAATGATGTCAAAAAAAAATCTAGCTCGGATCCATATGTGGCTGAAAGCAATTGCGGCGTAGGTTTTCTTTAATGCCAACTATATAACATTTATACAAAGCTAAAAAATTGAATAATATCATCCAGCCAATATGTTTTGAAAAAGATCACGAATCATCGTATTTATATCATGATGTTGCATGGTAAGTTTAGAACGGTAACATGATAATATTATTAGGCTTGCTTGCATTAATACTTGCTTTAAAAATGCATATTGTTCTCTAGTTAGAGCATGATGGGAAAAATGATTAAATTTTTTTTTTTAACAAATTGTTTTCTTTTAAATTTCATGCAAAAAGATTCATGCTGCTGTTTTTTTTTTTTTTTTTTTGGTACAGACGGTGATTCACACCACCCTAGGTCGGGACGGACCCGTTACATCAGAAACTAATAACTGAGACATAACTAGAGGGCAGCAGTCGCCCGGTCTCCATATCCACTGCTCAGAGTGAGAGGCCATCCTGGCCGCAATCCAGTCCGCAATAACATTAGCCTCACGATAGACATGACGGATCTGAATGTTGGATGCTTCCAAGATCATAGCTCGGATATCACATAAGATAGGAATAGAGGGCAAACGGGATCTACACTGCTGACGAATCCATCGAATGACTATGATAGAGTCCCCTTCAATGATGAGCTTGCGGGCGCCTAGAGTCCGAATGGCGAAGGATAGACCCGCCCAAGCCGCATAGAGCTCCGTCATAGGAACCGAGGGATCAAGAAGGCTAAATCCTCCAGCCGCCAGCATCCTGCCATCAGCATCACGAATGACATAAGCAGAGCCAGCACATCTACCCCGGACACTCCCATCGAAGTTAATTTTAACAAACCCTGGAGGAGGGGGCTCCCAAGAAATGAAAACCGTACGTCGGTTCGCTGCCGCAGCAGCAGGGGAGACCCAGTGTCCAAGGTTCGCAAAATCAAAGGACTCCTGATGGGATGAATACTCAGCAAAGAGGGAGGAAGCCGTCCTGAGCACCCTACGAGGAGAATGAACCGTATCTGAGAAGACAATTTGATTCCGGGAAAGCCATATCTGATAAGCAATATAAGCCCAGAGAGATCCCCGTTGGTGAGTAGGCCCTCCTAAACCCTGCTTCAGTAATCTCAGGAAAGAAATACGGTGGGATTCAGGACTGTGCACCCAGGGGTAAGTACCAGAGAGTTGCCAAATCTGACGAGCCCTGGCACAATCGAATATGGCATGATCAATAGTTTCATCCTCGGTTCCACAGACCGGGCAAGTAGGCTGAATACTCAATCCACGATGCGAGAGAAGGAAGCAGGTAGGAAAAATACCCTGAGCAAGTTTCCAGATGAAAAGACGCACTCGAGGGTGAACGGACAGTTGCCAAATCCAATCCCAGTCCCTCGAATCCTGAGGATAAGTTCTGAACATAGAGAGGAGGTCCCTCATGGGAGCACGAGACAAGCATGATCTCCTCCAGACCCTGGTATCAGTACTAGCAGATGGAGACAGAGGTATGGAAAGAATACGCCGACATAGCTCAGTCCCGCAGAAACTAGCCACTCGAGAATGCGACCAGGAAGGGCAGTCGTCGGATATAAGGTCACTGACACGCATACCATGAGGAGTATCAGAGCAGATAAAAGTGGGCCACCGCGACAGAGGAAGGTCAGCAATCCAAGCATCCTGAATGGCATCCACCGAAGAACCGTTCCCGATGATCCAAGAGGTACAATCCAGGATAGTCGAAGCATGACGACAGACCTCTTTCCAATAAAAAGAATGCCCCCGGGAAGTCTGAGGAATAGATGAAGAGTTCCAGCTGCCATACTTGGCACGCATAAAAGAACTCCACAGGCAATTCGGATCAAGAACGAACCGGGAGGCATGCCTAGCTGTCAGAGCCTCTCTCCTGAGAAGTAACGACTGGATACCAAGACCACCCTCAGCCAAAGGCAAGCAGACAGAGTCCCAAGCCAGAAGATGAATACCGTGGCCATCTTGATTCGAAGCCCAAAGAAAATCACGAAAATATCTCTCAATCTTCCGCAGACAAGCCAACGGAATAGCAGTGTTAGATAAAAGATAGGCAGGCATCGACGAGAGCACAGACCGGATAAGGGTAATCCGCGCCATCATAGAAAGACCAGACACCTGCCAGCCGTCCAGACGATCACGGATCCGCCTCTCCAGATAACTAAAGTCCGAACACCGAGGCCGTCTCCCAGAAATAGGAATCCCCAAATAGGACATCCGATCGGACTGAGAAGGAATGCCCATAATCTGAGATATAGCCCTCTTCACAGAACGGGACGTCCTCGGACTAAAACAAATAAGTGATTTGCTGAGATTGACACATTGCCCCGAGGCATGACAGTAGGAGTGAAGGATGGAAGCAAAGGTGGAGGCATTACTGGTAGTAGCCCTCCCCAGCAGGAGACAATCATCAGCAAAAAGTAAATGGGACAGCGAAGGGCCAAGGGGGCCAGCAGCATAAGGGTCGATGTCAGAAGTCCGCGTTGCCAAAGAAAGCTCCCGGGATAGAGCATCGGCAGAGAGAATAAACAAGAATGGAGAAAGAGGACAGCCCTGTCTTAAACCCATCGCCGAGTGGAAGAACTCCGTACAGCAACCATTAATCATAAGAGAGAAAGACGGCTTTGGACACACTCCATCACCCAGTCGACGAAAACCTCATGGAAGCCAAACTCATGAAGAGTACTGCAAAGAAAGTCCCACCTTAGTCTATCATAGGCCCTCTCCATATCAAGCTTGATAGCCATGAGGCAGTTACGTCCCGAGACACGGTGAAGATCATGCATAAACTCCTGGGCCAGCAGGGCGTTATCCGTGATACTGCGACCTCTAAGAAAAGCACCCTGCTCCTGAGAGATAAGACGAGGCATAACCAAAGCCATACGAGTTACTAAAATTCGAGCACAGATTTTGTATAAAGTGGTACACAGACTAATGGGCCGGTAATGCATAGGGGAGGAAGCCTCAGGACGTTTAGGAATCAAGGTAACAAGAGTCCGCTTCCAGTCAGAAGGCATATGAGTGAGCAAAAAGACAGACTGGATAGCAGAGACCACATCCGTACCGACAATATCCCAATAATGGCGGAAGAACAAGGGCGGAAACCCATCAGGTCCCGGGGCTTTGTCAGGACCCAGCTCCCATAAAGCGAGGCGAATTTCCTCCATAGTAAGAGGTCTGATAAGACTGTCATTCTCCACATCGGAGACCTTATAAGAAGGCAGAACCGGAGAAACTGGGAACCCAACCCCTGACATCTCAGTCCATCTGGTCCGGAAGAAGTTAACAAACTGATCCCTGATCGCCAGCGGATCCTCGACAGAATGGCCCTCCTCATCATCAATGCATCTGATACGATTCGCCGATCGGCGCCGCAAAGTAGTCTGATGAAAGAACCTCGTATTTCGGTCACCCTCCTTAATCCACTGAATACGGGACCTTTGCCTCCAATAAGTTTCCTGCTGCAACATAAGAGAATGGTGGACAGCTAGAGTGGATCTGAGGGTCGATAGATCCGCATCAAGGAGAAATCCCTGCTGATCCTCCTTGTCTTGCAAAGAAGAGATAATAGACTCAGCATGTTCGACCTGCCTCAAAATATTCCCGACCTCCCTCCTGTTCCAGCTAGAAAGTCTACGACTGACAAGAAGGAGCCGTCTAGAAAGTCTGTAAGAGGCACACCCTCTAACCGGCAACCGCCAGACCTGAGAAATGATATGTCTCGCAGAAGAATAAAAGGTCCAGAACTTTTCGAACTTAAACTGTCTAGACCGCTGAAGAGGCAAATCAGTAGAAATGAGGATAGGACAATGGTCAGACCCGATCCTTGGCAAATGAGTAACAGTAGCAGAAGGAAAGAGTTGAAGCCAGCTGGCAGAAACCAAAGCCCTATCCAGTCTCTCCCAGACTCTAGCAGACCCCTGACGATTATTGCACCAGGTGAACCGGGGTCCTGTAAAACCCAAATCGAAAAGATCTGCAGAGGTAATAAAGTTCCTGAATTCAACAATGCCCGGGAAGCAACAAATTGTCTACCTCCACGCTTCTCAGAGGCCCCCACAATACAGTTAAAATCGCCAGCAATGAGGGAGGGAAAACCCGGCCAAGAAGCAGTTGGATCTCGTCCCAAAGCACTCGGCGCATCCTAAACTCAGTACTGGCATAAATTCCCGAAAGCAGCCAAGGTGCTGAGGACCCTTCGGAAACAACTAAAGCAACCTGCTGGCCACAATCATGAAAGGCATCCACACGGACTCTATCCGATCTCCAAAGAACCAAAATGCCTCCAGAAAGACCCGCAGAATTTATAGCATAAGAATTCCACAATCTAGAAATCTGCCTCCGAAGGCGATTCAAACTGTCCCCCGAAAGACGAGTTTCCGTCAAAATACAGATGTCAAGGTTATGAAGCTGCTGAAGCCTTCCAAAAGAAGAACGAAAGGAGGGTTTCAGGGCCCCACGAACATTCCAAATAAGAATTTTCATTTAAGAAGTTGAGGAAGAGGGACCCCCAATCGTGTCCCCCATAACCTTCTCGCCAAGGAGATCATTAAGCAGCATGGGACCCTCAGGTCCGTGGCCAGCACAGTCATCCACCCTGGACGAATCCATGATCTCAAGAGGACGATCCTTCTGGATGGCTGCCTTAAGAATGGCCACAGCTTCGTCATGGTCAGTGACAGTCGAGAGCGACGGCTGGACTGACATTTCTGCAGACTGAAGGGCCAGGTTATCTTTACGACGAGACTTTTGTTTCCTCGACCCCACCGGACAAGACTTACCCCTAGGGGAGTCAAGCGAAGCCGAGAAAGCAAAGGATCCATTTCCAATGTCCTTAACCTTGAGATTAGCTTTTCCTTTTCCTTTGGATACCTTGGACAAAACCCGCTGCGACACAGGCTCAACAGGCCGAGCCCGTTTCGACAGCCCAGAAAGGCAACCTTCAGTCGATTGAGTCTGGCCCCCCAACTTAAAAGGACTGAAGCTTAAGACTTCAGAATTCCTGAGATCACTGGAACAGAAATTAAACATTCAGAGTTACAATTGAATACTGTTCCTTTGTCTACTGTTCCATTGACTCGAACCGGCACGCTGGGGAATGACCGGCACGCAGGATCTTCAGAGAGAATAGGAGGAGACTGTGGAAGAAGACGACTCACTGGGTTATCAACCCTACCGTCCTCATCAATAGAAGTCTCTCCCACTGCCGACGGCCCAGGAGGGGGGATCCGGCTCTGTTTCATTCCAAGCAGAGGAGAAGGAGCAGGAGAAATGGATGAAGGATCCACAGCAACGCCAGGCACAACATGCAAACCATTCCTAGTGTTCCTTCGTGCAAATTTCTTAGGTGTTTTCCATTCATTTGATAAGGCGGGGGTGGGGGAGGAAGACGTACCCGGAGCAGAGGATCTCTGAGACACCGGTTGCTGCAGCACAGTGGTCTTCCTTCGTCTCACCGAAGACATCCAAGGGCCGAACCGAGGCTTCAAGGATGAAGACGAGGGATCAGGCGAAGCTTCACAGGACCCAGAGAGATGCAAGGATCCACAGAAGGCACAGATTCCATCTATATTCTCGAAAGAAAATTGTTGCCAAAATGGAATGCCAGAGCCAAGAATCCGAGCACCTGGGCGCAGAGGCTTACCCAGGTCGACTGCGATACAAGCACGAGCAAAACCGCCCCGCTTGCGATCCTTGGTCAAAGCATCCGAGTATAGGAATTTCCCGCAGCAGATAGGATTGAGGCAAGAGCATCATCAGTCCAGAATTCGATGGGGAGCAGTGGCAATCGGACCCAAAGCAGAGCTTGAAGAAGTGTGCTCTCAGAAGGAATGAAATCCGGAATCCACTCAGAAACAGCGAAAGCTTGGCCATTAACTGTCCATGGACGCCCGAGGACGAGCTCCGTAGCACGAATATCATCAAACCGGAAAAGGTAATGGCGATGCGGCAGAGGGACGGCTTCAATTTCCCCCGAGACACCGGCACGGAGGAATTCGCGAACCAGAGCTTCCGGAGGAACCCAGTTGCCAAGACTGCGAGCAATCACTGCCAGATTCTTCCATCGACCGATTTCCTCCTCCAGCGGCCGCAAGGGAACTTGGATGATCTCCGGGAAGAGACGCTCCAGCTCGGCGACCACATCCGGAGACGGCGATGGTGAAACCCATTCGAAGCGACTCGATTGGGCATGATTCCACGGAGCGCCGGCTGTCTTCGGAGAAGCAGCCACTACCGGAGGCTTGACGGACGGAGATGCCATCAAACAGCAGGGAAACAAGAAAACCAGCAGCAGTAGCCGGTGGAGATCAGGGACGATGACTCCGAGCACGAATCGTAAAGCACCATAGGAAAGCACTCACCAGTCGCGCAGCTCACGATTTTTAAAGCACTCACGATTTTTAAAGCACTCACAATCTTTATCCATCAATTTGCTGCTGTTTTCAATAGCATGGCAGGTGTGTGACAAAATAACCACAAAATCAGGAAGGAAGAGAAAGGTACTCAGATCTTATCAAAAAAATTATGAGAGCGGTAGTGGCTTGTTTTACATATTATATCATGGATGTGATCGTTTGAAAATTAGAATTCTCATTCAGTTCTCTTTCTAAAGTACCTGGGAAAAGAGTTGTCGGACTTCCCTGCTTAAAATTTTACAAGACCGGTGCCACCTTAGAAAAGAACTAAATGGACCGAGCTGAGAAAGAAAAGATTGAAGCAGTGGTGCAGGAAATTTAGCTTGGGATTAGGTTGTCCTTCCAGTGCGCTGGGTGATTTGGAGCGAGAAGGAAGACCAAGGTTTTTTTTCCTGTAAGCAACCATCCGCGGTCTTGTCGCTCCCTTGTTCAAGAGGACCTCAACGATACCACGAAAGTAATCCAGCTCTCTCTGTCGTTTGTAGGGATGTAACTTGGCTCATAAAATAAAATTTATATTTTTTTTAATTTTAATCTTAATTTTATTTAAAAATATTAACTTTAATCCTATTTGTAAAACTTCAATTCTAATCCTATTTTTAAAAATCGGGTTCGAGTTGAGTTTCGGATTGGAATTCGGGTTGATGAAAAAAAAAATACTTTTTCTAAAGTAAATAAGCACCGAATTATGGATCTCAAAGATGAAAAAATAAAACCCCTTGCCGAATGCATAAGCTGGACTCGGAGCTTTAGCATTGTATTAAAAAAAAGTATTATCTGAAACAAAGAAGATAAGGAGGTGTCGTAAACAAAGAAGAGAAGGAGGCGGAAAGTAAAATGAAATGTGCGGATGGTCCGCCTTTATGTTTGTCCTTTTTTTCGCCTGTGATCGATGGCCTTACCCTCCTCGCCCTCAAGTTGGCCATCTCGTTCGATCCGATTGACTCCTCCAACGCTTCCAAAATCTGGTGCCGATAAGCTACCCCTATTCGGGTAACACTCGGGTTCGGGTTGCGGTCAACCCTAACCCGGATCAATTGCAAATCGGGTTGGGTTAAACTCGGATCTTTCGGGTTCAGGTTAGGCAAACATGAGTTTAAACACTGTTGTAAATCGGATTCGATGGGCTGGATTCGGGTTGAACCCGGCCCAAGTTGCACCCCTAGCCGATTGTATATTGCCTTAGTTATTAATAAATCCTTTTCAACCATTCTTCCTTGATCACACCATGGTGAAACGCACATCAACGCTTATTTATAACTCATCACATCACGTTTGGATGGATGCTTTGGGGAATTTCTATTCAGACGGCAACTCTCCCCCTCAACCCTGCGCATGCACATGCACACATTTTCTCTCTGGCACTACTCCCTTCCCCCTTTTTAGCACCGTTTCCTTCCCCCTCCTCAGCACTACACCTTGCCCCCCGTCTCCCATCTCGCTTCCTTCTTTCCTATCTCCTCCCCCTTCTCTCCATATCCTCGTTTCCCGTCTTCTCCTCCTTCCTCGGCATCCCCCACTCCCAGCATCGACCCTCTTCTGGTACTCCTTTGGCCTTCATCTCCTCTCCACTTTCCGACACTAGTCCTCTCTGGCCCCCAGTACCCTCCTCTTCCCTTGGCACCATTCGACCAAATAGGACCGAAGGAGGGCCTTCCGTTCGGTCCGGTTTGGCCGAACGAAGGGTCTTTCATTCGGTCTGGCCTATCAGACCGAACAAAATAGCCTTTGTTCGATCAAACAGGACCGAACATACCTCTGTTTGGCCATGTTTGACCGAACGAAAAATCGATGCCTGAAGAGGGGGCGCTGGTCGGTGCTAGAGAATGAGGAGGAGATGGGGGCCGAAGGGGGCATCGGGAGAGGGTGGTGCCGAGAGTTGGGAGGATGCTGGAGAAGGGGGAGGAGATAGGGGCGGTGCCGAAGAGAAGGGGTGCTGAAAAGGGAAGAAGACGGGAAGAAAAGGAAAGGAGACGGAGATGCTAGGGAAGGGAAAGGAGACGGGGCAGCGCCGGAGAGGAAAAGGGAAGGAGGGAGGGAGGAAAGGAGACAGAGCAGAGAGGGTATGGAGAGAAAAGAAGAGGATAGTTTAAAATAAAAAAAAAAAGAAAGGTCGTTGAGCAATTTTGGTTGTGCCAATAGAAACTCTTGATGCTTTGATTTGATTACAGCTGGCAAATACTCTGCTCTATTGAACTATCCATCCACCCTTAATTGCATGTGTGGCGAGGTGCACACTGTAAAGCTCATTGGCTAACAGCCATATCTCTTTTTTTTTTTGTTACAGACGGGCAAACATACCACTCTGGCGCGAGTCAAGCCCGAAAAGTCGGAATACAAAATTTGCTGTAAAATAACAGGCAAGGAGCATCGGAATGCCAAATCCATTGACCAGATTGCGGGCAACAGTAGTAGCAACATAATCAGCCGCAGCATTGGCTTCCCGATATATATGCAAACAGGCACTAGTAGACTGTAGAGAGACTAAAATATCTTTGATCAGAGGATTTAGACAAGAATAAGAATCCCCATCCCGCCTAATCCATCTGATAATCGTAAGAGAGTCACCCTCAATGATCAACCGACGATAGCCCAAATGATGAACAACATGTGCGATACCAACTCAAGCAGCCTGAAGCTCTGCCATAGGGACCGAAATGTCAATAGAGCTATGACCGCCAGCCACAAGTAACTGACCCTCCGACCCACGGATAACAAACCCAGAACCAGCAGTACGATCGAAGACAGAGCCATCAAAGTTCACCTTGACATAACCCTGGGGTGGGGGCTCCCAACAGATGAAAACCGTAGAATGGTGCGCTGCATAGCGGCAGGAGAGTCCCAGAGGCCAGGCCCGTCAGTATGAACATCAAAATGATAACGAGTGTACTCCTTGGCATGATAGAAAGCCCGGTGGATAATCGCCTGAGGTAAGGCCGTCTCCTCGGCAAAAACAATTTTGTTCCGAGTCAGCCAAATATGATAAACCAAATAGGCGGATAAAACACCCTGAGAGCAGGGACCATACCGAGAGAGAAACGAATAGCATGCAGAAAGAAAAGCCGGATAGGTCCATCCTCCAACAACCATGGGGTAAAATGGGTCAACTGCCATATCTAAGACGCACGAGAACACATGAATAAAGCATGATCAATAGTTTCATCATGCATCCTACATATCGGACAGAGAGGCAGTATCGAGAGACCACGATCAGCTAGAAGGGAACAGGTAGGTAGGCGATCCCACTTAATCTTCCACAAGAAGAGCTGAATCCTAGGGTGAACTGGCAACCGCGATATCCAAGCAACATCACCAAGGCCCGAAGTCGGAGAGCGGAAACGGGCCACCAAATCCCTAGCAGGAGCACATGGAAGACAGGATCGATGCCACAGTCTAATATCCGAGCCTGCAGAAAGAGGAAGAGGCATAGCGAGAATCCTATGAGCAAGCTCAACCCCAAATAGACGAGACACCATAGGAGCATTCCAACCAACACTCTCCTGGCTAATCAAAGAAGAAACATGCAGAGAGGAATCTATATTAGAGCTAATAAAAGTTGGCCAGCGAGATAAGGGAAGATCAGCTATCCAAATGTCCTGAATGGCATCAACTGAAGTCCCATCCCCAATCATCCAATGAATATCAGTCATAACAGTAGGGGCGGCCTGGCAGATCGCACGCCATAAACAGGAACATCCGCGAGGGATACTAAAGCCGAGCCCAAAGTCCAACCATCGTATCTACCATGCATGATAGTACTCCAAAAACAGTGAGGGTCCAACAGAAATTTGGAAGCATGCCTTGCAATAATAGCCTGACGACGGAGCACCAAAGATTGAATCCCCAGACCACCTCACTCGTAGGCAAACAAACAATATCCCAAGCCAATAGATGGATGCCATGACCTCCCTGCATAGAAGCCCAAAGAAAATCCCGAATACATCTATCTATCCGATGGAGGCAGATAGTCGGGATCAAAGCATTAGATAATAGATAGATAGGAAGCGATGTAAGAATAGCACGGATCAAGATGATACGCCCCATCATAGAGAGACCCAAAACCTGCCAACGATCCAATCGAGCAGAAATCCGATGATCAAGGTCCCTAAAGTCCTGCTGCATGGGCCGACATCCTGAAAGAGGGGTTCCAGGTAAGTCAGACGAAGCCATGTCTCTTTATCCCAGCATATTTTGTACCATGGATTGCTGAAGCTGGCCTCTCAAAATGTAATGCCCTGATTCTTTTTTTTAATAAATAAATAAAAGAGGCTATGTTAATTTTAATTCTTAGACGGGCAACCAGCAGGGTTGAGAGAGAAATTCTTTCTACGTGTATACTAAAATATAGATTATTATGCAATATATAGGTTTTAAGATTTGATAATAAATTTACATACTTTTGGTTCTCAAGCTTTCACTCAAAATTCATTTTGGTTCTTCATCTTTTAGTTCTTTTAAATTAAAAAAATTATATTTCTACCATCTAATCTGATTATACGAAGTTAATTAAAATTAATGTTATTAATTTTATATAATAAAATATTAAAAAATAATATTTTTAGTATATAAGAATTAAATTATTTTAATTTAAAATTTAGAATCAAAATGAATTTGAATGAAAGTTTTAAGTTCAAAAGCATCTTTTTTTTAGCGTAATTTTTCTCAAAAATTTTCGGCAGATTCTTCAACGCGTAATCTTACTTTATGGAGCGTAGAATTCGGATAAAATTTTGAAGTTAAGAAAGGGCAGAAGAAACCGGACGGAAGTTTCCCTTTTGAAAAGGGGAGGAAGAAAGAGCATGTGGCCACCGCCCACCGGTTTCGTGCCGAGGCGAGAGGAAGATAAGAAGAGTGAATGGTGGTGGACTCCCAAACAAGAAAAATTCCAAACGAGGAGCAGTCACCTCTGTGGAATGGGACGTGAGCAGAGCAGCAGATAACCTATTCAGTTCATCAATAATTTAAATAAATTTATTAAATAGTTATATTTAATATATATTTTTAAATAATAATTTTTTTTTAAAAAATATAAAATATTTATTTTATTTTTTTTTCAATCTTCTTATGTAAAGCTAGATCACGGATCTCTATTGTTTATCGGGCTCGACAGCACGTTATTTATAAATATATTTTTAAAAAATATTATTATTTATAAATATAATTTTTAAAATAAATATATAATAATATAAATTTTTAATAATTTAATTTAAAAATAATTTAATGTTATTTATATGTTATATAAATATAGTAGTCAATATATTTGGCTTCGTGGGTGAGGATGCCCCATTAAAACACCACGACGGGCCGTCCCACGCTACTCGCCCTTATCGGAACCTTGCGGGCTCAGCGGTTGGCGGCGAACCATCCGTCTCGCTTGACCCTCATGGCAAAGCTAGCCGTGCCTTCTTGTGAAAGGATGGGTTAGTTTGAGGCAGAGATGTAGGTCAGATTGAATTTATTTCATGTCCAAACTTAAAACCGAATTCATTAATTTTACTTCTAAAAGTTTGGACCTAGAAATGATCCAACCATAATTTATGTAAAATCGATTCATCGCCCCTGGAGGAGTCTTACCCACGAAGGCATGATGGCCTCACTGCATTAATTAGGGCATCATTGCGCGGACTATCTAAACCAGATCGTCCCATCCAAAGCGTGCCACCTGGACTTATACTCCCTATGCCCGAACCTACGCTTCGAACTAGGGAGTGAAGGGCATGTGTTGGGAGGTAAAATCGTCATTGCATCAATATTCGTGCGAGGAGGCTAAGGCCGACCCCATCCCTTTACCCGCCATGATGTCCCCGAGCTTCCACAGCTCGTCTTCCCCGAGCTTCCCTAGCTAAGCTTCCACAGCTCGTCTTCTCCGAGCTTCCCTAGCTCGTCTTCCCCGAGCTTCCCGTAGCTCGGCCTTCCCGAGCTTCCCATAGCTCGGCTTTCTCCGGCCCATAGCTCGGTTTTCTCCGGGCTTCCATAGCTCGGCTCCCCCCAAGCTCCCAGTAGCTCGTTTTTCCTGAGCGATTCATAATCCGATACTCACCCCCGTGGAACCTTAGACCTATCGTAACAACATCTCAGGCAAAGAATGATGTTGAAGAGTGGTCTAGAACTAATACCTACCTGATACTAAAATCTTCTAATCCCAACAATGATAAATAACTCATGATCCAGAATTTATCACACTCCCAGATTCCCTCAGGTATGCGCTCAGCTGCTCGTCGGTACTCTCTCTAGAGAACCAGAGAACCAAAAAATGAAATCTTCGTGCAAAGATCGACTGCGCCCGAGTCGGAGGACGGATCCCGGCGGCAACAGATTCAACATGCCCAAACTTAAAACCGATTTAAATCCAAATCAATGTCATAGTGGATTCCTAATTTGATACTAAATCTTCTAATAACAATGGAATTTATCTCAATCTAAAGTTTGATTCTTAAGAACCAAGAACAAAAAATGAATCTTCGAAACAAAAAATCAACTTAAAGGTGGTGGTTCCATTTATGGAGCTAGAATTAACCCTATTAATTGGTGCCGCTTCTCAAATTATCTTAATCCATTGTTCACTCCTATTATTGATGCTACATGTATGAGTTATGCTTTTGATGAATTACTAGTAGATTGACCTCTAATAATATTTTTTTAAAGTAAAAATATCATCAATTATAAAACAAAAGAATATAGCTTGATTTATGTTGCATACAAATGCTAGTTATTTATTATGATGATGGAAAATATTTGGATAACTAAAAAATATAACTCAAGAAGGCACTGTATATTGTTTCATATAATAAAGTAATAACATTGTTGAAAGATATTGAGTGGCTTTCTCGAATGACCTTTCAGTAATTACTAAAATATTACACTTTATTGATATTTCTCTATAAAAGAGTTATGCCCTAAAAGTCAATCGCAATTTGTATTGTGATAAGATTTCTTTTGTTTTTTTCAAATCATGTACATAACTTTTGGTTATAAATAAAAGGTATTATGTTTTTTTTTGTTGCTTCCTATAATTATGATGAACCTTATAAATTAGGACAATGGTTTTAGGGTTATGATGAGATCATGCCAATGAGACCTAAAATCCTAATCTAAAACATTCCCAATAGTTGATACATTGAGTCGGGGATCAATATTACTGAAAAGATTGGTACATCTTATGTATACTTGATGCAAAGGATGATTAATCTTATAATCACTTGTGTAAGACACTAATACAAAGATATGTGTGCTCATTAGAAAATAAGTTCACTGAATTAATCTATCAAGAGAACATCTTATAGATGCTTACTTATTTGTCAAAAGATGATTCTTTAAATGCGAGTTGTGCAAGTGATCCTTAGATCCGAGATCACCATAGTATCTTAGGCACATGAATCCATGTTTTAGTTCACACTCATTTACGACATTAAGTTGTGTATGAGGTATTATGAATATGGTGGATTCTGTATGAAGATTGTGAGTAGATCAATAACGAATTATTCACTTCTAATAAGAGAAAATCATATCCTACTTGCTCTAATCTTATAATGATTTAAAAAATCTTTAATCAAAGCAGAATGAAAATTAGAAAGAGTTTCTAATATTTTATTAATTAAATTATTATTAAAGATTAAGAGAGACATGAATAAGTACGTAAATGAGTTTGATATTGATCTATACTCATATACTTATTTAAGATGCAATATGATTGAAGGATTAATTGCACGGTAACTTACCACTAAAGGTATGTTTGGTATGTCCACCAAATTTTATATTTTTTGGGTAGACATGATACATTGCTAGATGTCAATTTTATTTTATAGGTTTTGATTAGATTAAAAAGTTTACTTTGATCAACAATTAGAAAGGATTCTATTTATCAAATTTGGGATCACATTGATTGGATCTATAATGATTAGAAAGGATTAGAAATGTTCTAATCATTATATGCCAACCTGCATCCACACCTACTACTGGATAGATATGGAATCCAATGATCATACACAAAGAAACTAATCAAGGGTCTAATTAGATTAGATCATGTTTATAGGATAGACATGCTAACATGTATTGCAAATCTTAGCTCCTGATTCAAATTGGATTCGAATCTGATTCTTATATTAGGTTAATCTAATATGATTAGATCATAACCTAATATGGTTGGTCAAGAGTTGGAGCCCAATTGGCTTTATTTGGACCATTGGATAGCTCTTTAGATAATGGATCTAGATCATTGGTCAGTGGCTCGATCTGGACCATTGGATGGCTTCCTAGATGAAGGATTTCAACCATTAGTGATGATGCTTTGCTTCTGGACCAATGGATGACACCTTAATATGGACCATTGGTGATGACACCTTAATCTAGATAATTGAATTATCATAAAATAAGTGTGAGATGAGATTATCAGTATGAGAAGACTGATGGCGCATGAATAAGGCTTATCAGACAAGTTTTTTGAGCGGATGTCTTTTTGCTCTATGCTACCTTTGACACATGCCTCATCATGATGAGGCGTGTGGATGAGATGCATTCTTTGGTGATACATCTCTCTGCCTCTTATAAATGAGGATATGCCATGGGTTTCAAAGTACAAAATCCATTCAAAGAGAAATCAATTCCTTTTTCTCTCTCATTTCTCTTATACATTTTGTTCTAAACCAAGACAAGGAGTTCTTCTTTAGAATAAGAGGTTGTCTTGTCCTAAACTAAGACAAGAAGATCTTCTTTAGAATGAGAGACTATCTTGTCCTAAACCAAGATAAGGAAGTCTTCTTCAGGACAAGAGACTTTGAAGGGTCCAAAGGATTAAGCATCAAGGATCAAAATTTTTTGAAGTTAGAATCTTGAACTCAATTCTTGTATGAATCAACATTAGAGGGTGAACATTTGGGCACCTTGTGAATATTCCAACATATTAGATTTAGGGGGCGTTTGGTAGCAGATAATCTATCCAGATTATCGATAATTTAAATGGGGCCCATCAGACAACTATGTTTGATATATATTTTGAATGGCAATCTATCTTGTAGTGTTAATCTGGATTATCTCATGAGAGGTAATCTGGATTACCTCATGAAGGAGTGGTTATCC
>UESW01004582.1:595349-753443 GCA_900491605.1 Calamus simplicifolius | reverse complement strand
CCTATACTTGTGGTTCTAGTTGGTCCAAAAAGATCCATGTGAAGTAGCTCTAGTGGCCTAGAAGTTGAAACAACATTTTTAGATTTAAAAGAACTTCTAGTTTGTTTTCCAAATTGACATGCATCACATATTTTTTGTTATTTTTCAAAATCTATTTAGGTAATCCTTTAACTAAATCCATTCTAATTAATTTTGAAAAGGTGTGTGCTTGCATGACCTAATCTTCGATGCCACAACCAACTAATTTCATTTATGTTAGCATTGTCAGCAATTAAGCAATGATCACTCAAAGATAATTTTTCTAGATCAACTAAGTAAACATTGCCATGTCTATAACCAGTAAATACAATGCTATCATCAATAGAATTAGTTACAGTGCACACAAAAGATTTAAATGAAACATTAAAATTTTTATCACATAATTGACTTATACTTATTAGATTATGCTTCAAACCATCAACATAAACATTATCAATAACTATAGATGGAGTTATGCGAACTTTACCAAGGCTCATAATTTGACCTTTACCGTTGTCGTCAAACGTCACAACTCCACCTTTCTTTCCTCCAGGGTGATGAATTCATCTTTGTCACCCGTCATATGTCTTGAGCAGCCACTATCAAGGTACCACTTTTTCTTTGATCTTTTGGCTACAAGACATTCCTGCAATATAATCAACTTTATGTTTAGGTACCCAAGCTTTCTTGGGTCCTTCATGGTTAGTAACAAAAAATTGTTCCTTTCGGAACCCATATTTTCTTTAGCTTTAATATTTAACTTGTTGTAGTTATTTAAATTTTGCATTCAAAGATTTATGACCTTTTTCATTACATTTGAAACAAGTTATATTACTTTGGTTGGCTTTTATAAAAATATTCTTTAACGATTTTTGTTTCCTTAATGTGTTATATCCTAAACCTGCTTTGTCAAAAACAGCTTTTGACTATCTAGGATCATGTTGAGTTTAGTTGAACTTAAGTGAATTTTTCAATAATGTCTTTATATTTTTTAACATCTTTCTTAAGAGAGTTTTTCAACTTGCTGTTCTTTTCTAAAGCTAAGTTTTTAGTTGATCTTTAAATCATTGTTGATTTTTGTTTCAGATTTTAACAAATCTATTTCTTGATTAAGATTATCTCTTCTTTGCTTATTCTTCTTTTCATGTTAAGTTCTTAACTTCTAAAGCTAATTCATTTTTACTTTTAGCTAAGCTAATGTTGTCATTTTTCAAAAACTTATACTTCTTTTTCAATGATTTAAAATTAATCAAGTTCATTAAAAGCCTCAAACTTTCATCAAATGTAAATTCATCATCGGGGGTTTTCGGTACTTACCTCATTGTCATTGTCGTCGTCGTTGGCCATGAAGCAGACATTAGCAACTTCTTTTGTTCTTCTTCTTCGGAAGAAGACTCTTCACTATCAGTCCAAGTTGCCATGTAGGCCTTTTTCTTTTTGTAGGCCTCTTAAGTAAAGGACAGTCATATCTAAAATGCCCGGTTTTTTACATTCATAGCATACTAAGGGCTCTTTCTCTTTGTCCTTTTCCTTTTTCTTATCCTTTTCTTTTCTCCTTCCATTTTTGAAACAATCTTTTGTGGAAGGGCCTCCTTCTTTGCATAAATTTCTTGAACTTCTTGCAAGGAGGGCTGACTCATCATCATCATCCTCTTCATCATCGCTGCTGCTTATTTCCTTTCCGCAGCTTTGAGGGCGATGGTCTTCTTCTTTCTTGACTCATCCTCATTGACATATTGTTTGACTTGAAGCTCATGAGTCATCAGCGAACCAAGAAGCTCTTCCAACGGTAGGATGTTCAGATCTTTGGCTTCTTGTATGGCGGTTACCTTGGCTTCCCAAGTCTTGGAAGTGACCTAAGGATTTTGCGAACAAGCTCAGAATTAGTATAAACTTTTCCAAGACTTTTTCAAACCATTACAATATCAGTAAATCTAGTGAACATGCATGTGATGGTTTCATTTTGTTCCATAGTAAATAATTCATATTTATGAACCAAAATATTTATCTTTGATTCTTTTACTTGGTTTGTTCCTTCATGAGTAATTCCAACCTATCCCAAATTTATTTTGCGGAATTACAAGTGAGATTCGGTTAAATTCATTTGAGTCTAAGGAACAATATAAAATATTAATGGCCTTAGCATTTAGTTGTGCCATTCTCCTATCATTATCATTCCAATCCCTTTTGGGTTTAGGAACAATAGTGCCATCAATAAGGTGTGTGGGTGTACTAGGTCCATTTATTATTACTCTCCACAATTCATAGTCTGAAGCTTGAATGAATATTCTCATTCTAGCTTTCCAATGAATAGTTGGTTCCATTAAATAAAGGAGGTCGATTCGTAGAATGACCTTCAGCAAAACTTGAACCAATTTGTGTTGCCATATGGATCTTTAGCCCTTGATCGTGAGATCAAATTCTAAATGAGCACTTGCTCTGATACCAATTGTTGGCCCAGATGGCAACCCAAGAGGGGGGGGGGGGGAATTGGGTTTCTTAAAAAATTTAAGACTTTTAGAAATGAACTGATTTGCTCAAGATGTGCAAGTGAGTAAAATTAACTAATAAGCAATGCACAAGCAATTAATAAAGAGAGATAGAGAGAGAGAATATATCACGACAAATACAAGATAATTTTATAGTGGTTCGGTGTAACCAACACCTACGTCCACTCCCAAGATTCACTTGGGTCCACACTATAATCTCTCTTGATTACAGCCGAGTTGTTTTACAAGCTTACAACTCAAACTTGTTGTTTTCACGAGCGTACAACGAACCCAGCTGGTTTTAACTCGGGCTTACCAGCACAAAACCCTACACATTGTTTTCACGGGCTCACAACTAACCCAACACAAGCACTCCGACTTGTAACGAGGTATACAACCTCCACTGAATCAATCCACTGATTGAATCAGCAAACAATAAGAATAATAGAGTTTGAACAATGAAATGCTCCCCTTGAGCAAATATACAAATGAAGTACAAATAATAAAAGGTTAGAAAAGCCTGATAGTATTGCAGATGGTAGTGGCTTGGGCTTTCTTCCTTCTTCTCTTTAACTCCTATTAAAGTGTTGAATCACGCCTCAGCAAGATTCTTGACCGTTGAAGTCTTTGGAGTTAAGATGAAGCTTTTCCTCTTTTGAAAATCCTCCTTTGACCTTTGAAATGCTTGTAGATTTCTTTTGACTCTTGTGGATTGATGAGAAGGAGCAGTCGAAACTTCCTCTTGGATTTCTCTCCTTTTGAATCACTCTTCTTTGAGCTAGATAATTTTCCAATATGCTCTGTTTTTCCTTCTTTTCAAACGATATTCTTTTCTCTCTTTTTGATTTTTTTTTTCTCTATCTCTTGATTTGAAAAGAACTCCTCTATTTATAGAATCTGCAAAAATATATCCGTTAGAGACAAGGAAAAATAGCCGTTATTTAAAAATCTTACCGTTGGGGCTGATGTGTCATCGTTAAGAATCGCGCCCAGATTTCGCGAGTCGACTCATGCTTTCCCGAGTCAGCTCGAGCTCATCTTACCAAAATAGAAATGATTCAGAAAGGTTAGGGGTCGACTCGCTGGAAATAAAGTGTCGACTCCTGATAGTCGGGAGTCGACTCGTGAAAGGCTTGGGGGTCGACTCGAGAGATGCTCAGAAAAATACTCTTCTGGTGTCTGAGCGGAGTCGACTCGCACAGTCCTGGAGTCGGCTCGGCAGAATCAGGGGTCGACTCGATAATTTCATGGGTCGACTCGACACAGATGCACATTTCTGTACACTGAGTGGAGTCGACTCTGAAACTCAGGAGTCGGCTCCGGAACGTATCAAAAAATCAGAAATTTTTCTGATTGACATTAAAATCGTTCCAGATTCATTTTAGTTCAATGTTTTGACATGAAATCAATAGGATTAACCTTTAGAAGTGATTCATGAACTAATCCAAAAACTTTTTGAATAAAACATGAATTATAACATTTCTTTTCGAAAGTTTAAATATTGAGTTTAAAGTCACTTTCAAAATTGATTAAAGTTAAACTGAGCATTCTCATTGATTGTTCAAAATAAATTTGTTGCTTCATTTTCATAAATTCATTACATCCTTTAATAAACTCAATGGCTTTTAGTAATCATCAAAATCAAAAGGATTGGATCATATAATTTTTCTATAATCTTTCAACATAAGGCTTGTAGCCAAAACCCTATAGTTATGGTTTGTTTTAAATCCTGGATTTAGATATATATATGATTGCCTTATATTGATTTATGTGTCATAATTCGGGATGCCTTGCATGCCGGGCATGCGACGGGTTGTCAGCCTAACTCAAATTTTGGGTCTAGGACGTGACAGCTTTAGTGGTATCAGAGCCTAAGTTATGACCTTAGAGACACTTACATAATGATACTTTAGGCAAAATACTAAGATGATATTGAGACAATTATAACCTTATAAGAATTTTAGGTAGTATGTTTTGAAAGTCTGAAATGTAAAATTTATTATGATATTAATGACAAACTAATTTATCAGGAGATAGGAATGACTTGTCGCACTAGGAGCCAATAAAATGATGAAAACTCCCAGAAGTAATTATGCTGTTTGGGTTATTGTGGATAGACTAACAAAATCAGCTCATTTCCTACATTTCAGAGTTGGGGTCTCTAGTGAACGATTGGCTAGTTTGTATATTGAGCAGATCGTGAGACTTCATGGTGTTCCTGTATCTATTGTATCAGATAGGGATACCATATTGTGTCCCAGTTCTGGAAGAGTCTTCATAAGGCTATGGGAACCAAATTAAATTTCAGTACAGCCTATCATCCCCAGTTAAATGGACAATCAGAGAGGACCATACAGATTCTGAAAGATATGTTGCGAGCCTGTGTGATGGACTTGGGTGGAGCTTGGGATAACCACTTACCTTTAGTGGAGTTTGCATATAATAACAATTACCAAGCCAGTATCCAGATGGCTCCATTTGAAGCTCTGTATAGTAGGAGGTGCATATCTCCTTTATGTTGGGATGAAGTGGGGGAGAGGAAATTGTTAGGCCCTGAGCTGGTTCAACAGACAATTGATAAGGTGCATTTAATCAGGGAGTGTCTTCGTACAGCTCAGAGCAGGCATAAGAGTTATGCTGAGGTTAGAAGAAGAAAATTAGAATTTCAGATTGGGGACCATGTTTTCTTAAGGGTATCATCAACCAAGGATGTGATGAGATTTGGGATCAGAGGGAAGCTGAGTCCACGTAATATTGGACCTTTTGAGATCTTGAGCAGAGTTGGAGAGGTAGCTTACAGCCTGGCACTGCCTCCTATTCTATCTGGTGTACACAATGTGTTTCATGTCTCTATGTTGAGGAAATATGTTTCCGACCCCAGCCATATAATAGAATATGAGCCTATTCAGTTGAGAAAAGATTTATCTTATGAGGAGCATCATATGCGTATTGTGGACCGCAAGGATCAAGTTCTGAGATGGCGTACATTCTTTATGTTAAGGTACAGTGGAGTAATCATTCTGAAAGGAAGGCTACTTAGGAACTTGAGGAGGAAATAAAAATAAAATATCCACAATTATTTGCAGGTAAATTATATATCCAAGATTGTTGACTTTTGAATAGAACCTATTTGAATTCTATAGTTTAATTAAAATGTATCAATTTCGAGGCCAAAATTTTATAAGGGGGAGAATGTAACCTCTGGGATCTTAATTCCCTGTAATCCCTGGGATCTTAATTCCCTAGTTCATGAGGCTTAACGTAGGATCCCTGAAACGGGTATGCTAGCTGCTGGGTTTCCTATTTCCGCGTAACGAATGGGTCTTCCGAGTCCCTGAACCAAGGCATCGCGTGGGGTTTATATTGAGTTGGAGGGTGACTTCCTCCTTTAACCCGGCGCTCATCTCCTCCAGGTAGTCATCTGCTTTCTTCCATGTCCGAGAGAGAAAGAGAGTGATAGAGAGGAAATTGGAGAGAGATATTCGAGCCCAAAGTTGGACCCGTGAATTAGTCTGGGTAGAGTTTTAAGGGTCACTTTATTGTTTAGATTTTAGAGAATTAATTATGTACAATGATGCTGTAGGTACCCAGATGTCTAATTAGCTAGTTTACCATTTGGAATTTGCGTATTGAGGTAAGTAAGCTAATTATTATAATTTTATAAATTATTTTATAAATCATTGGATTTATAGTTGCATGCATATTTATGAAATAAAGCAAAATAGAGTTTTATTTATAATGACTATTTGAATAGTACCATGAATTTACAAATGAGTAATTGCTATAGTTATATATAACTGCTATTATTTTGCAAGGTAGTGGAGTTATAAATTATGCAAAAGATGAAGCATATGCTGATTTGACTTTGCAAAATATATTGGTACTTTGATATGTCGATATGCAATTGTTAAAAATGTTCAAACCACTGTATATGTGATATGAGGAACTGATGCTTATGTTGATGCATGATGTGTGACATGCTATTATGATGGTGACATTACATTATACTTATATGTGTCACCGCAGTTCTCATGTGATGTAAAATGCCAAGTGATACGTGACCCACCTCCAAAGGAGTAGATATGTGGAGGACACACATCTAGAGGATGTGTTGTGATGGATTGTGATACGGAACCCATCTCCACAGAGGGAGATATATGGAGGACACACATCTAGAGGATGTGTTGTGATGGATTATGATATATGGCATAATGCTGGTACCAGACCCTTCCTCTTAGGGGACATTTAAGAGTGATACACCAGTTGGGTGTTGTAGGGCCATGGGACACATAATGATACAGTGAATATATATATAAACAGTGGGTTTGTTACATTGTATAGGCTGGTATTGATGGTATACTTAAGCTTCCCAAATTATATTTTACATGTTCTGTTAGCATGTTCTGATAGTATAATAAATATTTGCAAATTGGAAGTTTTTCATGAGAATGTGACTTAAAAATATCTTTAAATGCTATGATGATATATGATTATTTTTACATTATAATAGGCTTACTTATTGAGTGTGAGCTCATGTAAATCTCACAATGTTTTTCAGAGCCTCAGGAGTGAAGAAGGATTTAAGGGGTGATGGAGCTTCTAGTTAAATAAATTAGTTCCATTATGTTGATGTAACCCCTGTGATACTTGTGTGTAAGGCTTGTAGCCCAAACCCTATAGTTATGGTTTGTTTTAAATCCTGGATTTGGATATATATATATATATAATATTATGATTGCCTTATATTGATTTATGTGTCATAATTTGGGACGCCTTGCATGCCGAGCATGCGGTGAGTTGTCACCCTAACTCAAAATTTTGGGTCTGGGGCGTGACAACTGCAGAGCACAAAGAATTTACTAATTATTCTTAAGGTAAGTGATATGATCCCTAAATCTTAAGGAAGGCTTCAAGACAAGTAGTATGACTTCCTATCTTGAAGATCAAGATATGATCTTGATGATTTTATTTATATGCATAATTTAGATCAAACGATCCTATAGTATAAGGCAAAGATATGATTTTGATGCATATTGAATAGATTAATATTTAATCTTTAAGCTTCCGCATTAATAATCGTTATCAAAATTTTAAAATATGCATGCTTTGAAGGTTATTTCTCCCTACACATATATGAGAACCTATGCTAGCAAGCATTTAATCTTATATTGGTTGTATGCTAGAGAAAACTTGCATAGTTATACATGGCCAAAAAATCAAAATGATACCTTCTAGTTAGGCAGTTTGGATAAGGGGTCTTGCAATGTCATATAATCCATATTGGTTGAATTCAACTAGATTCTAAAGTATAAAGTAGTACTCATAATAGGTTTTGATTAATACATCTAAAATAGTTTAGCTTTACTAACACTAAGGCAGTGTTTGATAGAAAAAATATTATCCATGAATAAGTGTATGGGATAGAGTTTGTCCCCTGGCTATCCCTAGGGATATCCCTTAGCTATCCCATTGATCATATCAAATGCAAAAAGGTAAATCCATAGGATTACTTTTTTTTACTCTTATTTAAAGGAATAACCAGCTATTCCTACATTTTCTAGGGAATAAATTGAGGGGATATCCCATGGTTAACCATGGGTTATCCCTTTGGTTAACTTTATTCCCAACTATCCCTTATAGTTATGGCTTTTGGGATAAGAAGGGATATACAGGGGATATCCCCTCTTATCCCCTATTTCAAACACTACTAAGCATTAAAAAAATATGAATGCGTTATCTCGTTCAGAAAACATGTGTTTATATTAAATGCTTTTTAATTGACTAATCATTCTTACTTACGATATGATATTTCTAGTTAATATGATATTGTAAAGGAGCTCAAAGCCTTGGTAGGAACATAAGGAGACAAAAACTATATAAACAAAGTAAAACTAAAGGTATAAAAATTACGGTCATGGTTTACATATCTAAAGGTCCAAGAAGGATAGAAAGGCTGAATTGAATGATATCAAATTGTCCATCAAGAATAATTATTTTCTCAACTCATCTATGCTAAAGTCTTTATTAAAATAACCAACTATTTTTTTTGCATTGATCCATTGTATTTTTCTTCTATTGAGCATGCAATAATAAACCCTTGAGAAGCAAGGACTAATTCCAACCGTCTCTTTTTGAAGAATGCCAATAAAGGTTCATCGTTCATTGCTTCCTCATTTAGCAGCAAAATGGATGGGAGATGGGCAATACAAAGAGAGATAAAGCAAAGCTAGATGGGGTCAAAAGAGGCAAGAAGGAAAAATATGAGAAGTTATGTCTTGTTCCTTAAGGTAGTGTTTGAAATAAGGATAAGAGGGATATCCTTTGGATATCCCCTCTTATTCCCAAAAGCCATAACTATAAGGGATAGCAGGGAATAAAGTTAACCAAAGGGATAATCCATGGTTAACCATGGTTAACCATGGGATATCCCCTCAATTTATTCCCTAGAGAATGCAGGAATAGCTGGTTATCCCTCCAAATAAGAGTAAAAAAAGGTTATCCCATGGATTTACCTTTTTGCATTTGATATGATCAATGGGATAGCCAAGGGATATCCCTAGGGATAGCCAGGGGATAAATTCTATCCCGTACACTTATCCATGGATAACATTTTTCCTATCAAACACTACCTAAGGTAGTGTTTGAAATAGGGGATAAGAGGGGATATCCAAGGGATATCCTCTCTTATTCCCAAAAGCCATAACTATAAGGATAGCAGAGAATAAAGTTAACCAAAGGGATAATCCATGGTTAACCATGGTTAACCATGGGATATCTCCTCATTTATTCCCTAGAGAATGCAGGAATAGCTGGTTATCCTTTCAAATAAGAGTAAAAAAAGGTTATCCTATGGATTTACCTTTTTTCATTTGGTATGATCAATGGGATAGCCAAAGGATATCCCTAGGGATAGCCAGGGGATAAACTCTATCCCGTACACTTATCCATGGATAATATTTTTCCTATCAAACACTACCTAACGGTCACTAGTGTATAGTAGGCTTTTTCTATTTTATGACTAATGGAATCGTAACCTAAGTGTTAATTAGAACTTATCTTTCTATTAAACTAAATTAAAAATTTTAGTTATATTAATTGTAAAAAGAGGGACTAACTTGATATTTAAGGTAAATAAAGAACTATGATACTAAACTCTCTTTTTTTTCTTAAGAGGGATGGAGAAAGACCTACCTACATTATTATTATTTAAGTTGTTTAAAGAATACAACACCTAAAAATTAAACGTAGGGTTGCAAATAGTCTAGTTTGATATATGCTTAATCCCAACTTAATTTGATCCAATTTCATATTTAGGTCATGATTTTAACTTAAATCTACTTATTAACTAATTGAGTCCTTAGAAAGAATTGTAAACATAACAAATTATTTATGTTAGGGTCAAGTGTGACTCGGACCCAACTTAAAATATTTAAATTCAAGTTGAGTTTATAGTTTGAGTCAGATACCTAACTATTATCTAATAGTTAGGATAAAATAATTTATAATAAAATATAAAATCACTAAATATAAAAAGTGCAATTTAAATTTTTATTTAAAAACTTTTAATTTTATCATAGTAATTGATTGCTTTTAGATTTATAAATTATGATTCTAAAACATATAACATATCAACATATTTAGGACATTATAAATAAGAATTCAACAAAATAGACTATGAAATATATGTTGGCCCAGATGGCAACCCAAGAGGAGAGGTGAATTGGGTTTTTAAAAAATTTGGCGCTTAAAAATAATTTCACAAAGTGAAAGTGCATAAGGATAAATGCAATGAGTGTGGTGCTAAGAATGCAAAGCAAAATATAATGATAGAGTAGAGAGAAAGAGAGACAAGCACAACAAATATAAGAAATTTATAGTGATTCGGTGTTAGCTACACCTACATCCACTCCCAAGCAACTTTTGGGCCCACACTATAATCATCCTGATTACAATCGAGTTATTTTATAAGCTCACAATTCAAACTTATTGTTTATAATGGAATTACAATGAACCTAGTCGGTTTTCACAAACTCACTAGCACAAAACCTATCACAAGCTACCTTAGCTTGCACAAGGTCAACCTGCCTTTTACTGATTGAATCAGTAATTAAATGTAATAAGAGTAAGGTTATAACAGATAGAAATCTCCTTAAATAAGCAAATAAGCAATATGAACAAGATAGAAATAGAAGAGCCTAATTTAAAGGATTTTTAAAGTTGGGCTTTTCTTCTTTTCCTCAATTTGGAAGATTCGTTGATATAGAGGCTTTTTGAAGAACTAGGAATCTCTTCTTCTTCTTTTTATTTGATGAAAATCCTTCAAGATTGGCTTTTGAATGCTTTGGATTTCTTTAAACCCTTTTTCGAACATTTGAGATTTTAAATCTGAACTTTTTCTTTTTAAATTTTTCTCGCCTCTATTTTTTTTTTTTCAAAACAATCGGATAGCTCCATTTATAACATTCTCTAAATTTACTTTTAGATGAAAACTAGCCATTAAAAGTACTTGTGGATGAGTTAGATAAGAAAGAGAAAAGAGCCGTTGAAATTCGTTGAAGAAAAGATAAACTTTGAGTCATTTCTGACATCTCTGAAATTCACATATGACAGATTGAAGTAAGCTCTAATCTGGCCCGGAGTTGGCTCTAAGTTAGGATGCTTGAAACGGTAATATTTGCTCATCATGGGGTCGGCTCTGACTTTCCATGGGATCGACATCTTTTCATACTGGAGTCGACTCTAGCAAAAGCGGGAGCCAACTCTAATTGAGCCCAAAAAAATCACTCTGTTTAACCATTAGAGTCGCTCTAATTTTTTATAGAAGTCGACTCTAATTTGATGCAGAAATGAAATTCTTTGTCTTTCGATTAGAGTCGGTTCTAATGTCTGTAGGAGTCGGCTCTAATCTATGCCGAGAGTGCCAAACTGTTCTGATAAGCTCCGGAGTGATGGGACACCAAAATCTATCCACATAAAGAAGAATAAAAAAGTGGGAAGAAAGGAAAGAAAAACAAAAAAGGGAAAAGAAAATGAAGAAAAAGGAAGGAAAAAAGAAAGGGAAGGAGAATAAAAAGGAAAGAATGAAAAAAAAAGGAAGGAGAAAGAAACAAAGAAAAATAAATGAAAGAAGAAAAAATAAGAAAAAAATAAAGGAAAGAAGAAGGCGACATATAGTATGATCATAAAGCATCTTATTCTATAGATAAACTAGCATACTCTCATTTCAAGAGTTTTAAAATCTTGAGGATTAAGATTAACTAATACTTTTTTCCTAAAGAGGCAAGAAAGAAGAAAAGAAATTAAAAATTAAGAAAAAAGAAATGAAAAAAGTGAAGGAGAAATTTAAAAAAAAGAAAGGAAAAAAAAAAGAAAGAAAGAGGTAAATGCTTACTAAGACCTACAATTAAGATAAGGTGAAACCACATGGTATTTTATTTTATATAAAAATAAATGCATTCTTGACTTTAAAGAAACAAAGAATAATTTTTTTTGAAAAGCTAGATTTTTATTGTATGTTGAGAATATATATATATATATATATATATATACATGATTCAAGTTGATCAAAAAATTTAAAAGGATCAATTAACATCCTTTTTATAAATTGCAAAGAGAGGAAAGAAATTAAAGAAGAAGAAGAAAGGAATGAACATAAAAGAAAAAAAGGTAATAATAAAAGGAAAGAAAATAGGGACAGAAATAAAGGAAGGAAGAAGGGGGGAGAGATGGGAACTAACTGTCATGATGGTTGACTAAAAAATAGTAAAGGAGAAAAGAAGAAATAAAAAGAGATGGATAGCATCTATAGATGGTTGACCGGATTGGATAAGACCACGAGAACACCGAGGCCCATGATTTTTCGCACGTTGAGGATTAGGATTAGTTACCATCCTTTTGATCAATTGAGGGATGTTGAGTTAAGAAAGTAATTTTAATTAAACTAGGTAGTATCCTATATAACGATGATGTTAGATTAATCTTTACGTTATGTCCTTTAATGCTAAATTATTCCAAAAGGGAAGAGTCGTTCTTTTTTAGCTTAATATGCAAAAGGCCCCTCATTCCTTCTGCGTGTGCATAATGGTTCAATAGTTTAAGTCATTAACATTAAGCCGTTAATTCTGGTATTAAATCAAATTAAAGTCATTAATTTGGTGTTTAACGGAAATATCAATTGAATATTATATAAATAATTAGTCGTCTCTTGATCTGATAAAGTTAGCAAGAATCCATCATGGAATAAGGTTAAGGAAGAGAAACTAGTTATTTGCAAAAGAGGCTGTCAAACTCTAATTAGATTAAGTCTAAGTCTAAATACTATTATGATGAATTCTGCATCAGGTAAGTACTATTATAATAAATTCTGCATCAGGTAAGTATTTTTATATGTAATTGTATGTAACAAATTATTTATTGAAGATCTATATTGCTAACAAGTGGAATCAGATCAAAGGTTCTAAAATAAATAATTTGTTCGTATATTATGATTGATTAATTTTTATCAAAATAAATTGATGATGAATATTTAATCTTTTTAGTTATGATTGGTTATATTATTGGCCATTAATCTATTTCATGAAGAGATCCATCGCAAGGAGAACCCCGGCTGATCGTGTTATGAATTAATGGCATGCATCGATAAGATCATCGTGTTATACTAGTATGTATAGCAAAACTAATATTTATAGATTGAAGCATATTGATAATCTATGGTGGTTGATGTCGGCTAATGCATGCAGCAATGTTAACTATATTTTGTCATTGTCAAAATATAATTTATGAAATTTTAATAATATTAGTATTATTATTTAGTTATATGACATTAAGATTAAATTAGTTAGTTAGTAACCAAAGTGGTCAAACTAATTTATATTTAATCATATAATTTATGAATTTTTAATATTAGTATTATTATTTAATTATATGACATTAAGATTAAATTAGTTAGTTAGTCACCAAAGTGGCAAAACTAATTTATATTCAGTCATATAATTTATGAAATTTTAATAATATGATATCAAGATTAAATTAGTTAGTTAGTCACCAAAGTGGCCAAACTAATTTATATTCAGTCATATAATTTATAAAATTTTAATAATATGACATCAAGATTAAATTAGTTAGTTAGTCACCAAAGTAGCCAAACTAGTTTATATTCAGTCATATAATTTATGAAATTTTATAGAATGTTGTTAAAGATTTGTTGGTTGTTAGAAATTAAGAATTCGTCCAAAGATGGATTAATATTTATAACTAACAAACCTAAAGGAGAAAATCTAATATTCCTTATCAAATATATTATGGATATCCAAAGATATATATATATAGTTGATAAGATTTATTAATTTCTTTAAAGTTTAAATAGCATTCTAATTACGATATATATTTTTAAATCTACAATATATTTTGTATTTAATTATCTAAATTTGAGCATTTATATTTTGCAGCTGTTCTCTACATTCACATGCTTCTGCTGTTACTATCTTTAATGGCTTAAACTTTTCTGAATGGCGTGAGCAAGTCAATTTCCATTTAGGTGTCTTGGATCTTGACTTGCATTATTAGAAGAAAAGCCTACTGACATTATGAATACGAGCAGTGAGGCAGAGAAGTTAAAACATAAAGCATGGGACAGATCTAATAGATTATATCTAAGTTTCATGCGAATGATAATTGCCAACAACATTAAATTTACTCTTCCAGAAAGTGTAGCAACTAAAAAATATCTTAAGCTTGTGGAAGAGCGCTTTTGTTCCGCTGATAAGTCACTTGCAGGAATACTGATGGCTGAACTCATGACCATGAAATATGATGGGTTGCGAAGTATGCAACAACATGTCCTTGATATGACTAATGTTGCAGCAAGACTTAAGACCCTAAGAATGGTTGTGGATGACTCCTTTTTGGTACAATTTATTATGAACTCATTACCTCAAGAGTATGGGCCTTTTCAAATTAACTATAACACTATTAAAGATAAATGAGATGTTAATAAATTGGCCAGTAAGCTTACTCAAGAGGAAAGGAGATTAAAAGCACAAGGGGATCATGCATTAAACCTAATGGGTCAAGGAGCTGGTAAAGTTATCAAACCAAAATCCAAGAAATTTAAGAAGAAAGCATCCACTAAAGTATCACAGGTTGCTGATAATGATAAGAAGGAAAGGAAGAAAGATAAATGTCACTTTTGTAAGAAAGAAGGATATTATCAGAAAGATTGACTAAAATAAAAGCTTGGTTCGAAAAGAAAGGTATCTTTCATTATGCTTCTCCAATTTATGAATCAAACTTATCTGAAGTTCCTTCTAACACTTGGTGGTTGGATTCTGGTGCCACTACTCATGCTTCTAATGTCATGCAAGGATTCCTTACAATCCAGAGCATAAACCCAAATGAAAACTTTTTGTTCATGGGGAATCGAGAGAAGTTCCCAATTGAAGGCATAGGGACTTATAATCTTACTTTAGATACTGGGCATCATCTGAATCTACTACAAACTCTCTATATCCCTTCACTTTCTAGAAATTTAGTTTCTGTTTCGAAACTTGATGTTAATGGGTTTAGTTTTAAGATTGGAAAAGGATGTTTCAGTTTATTTAATAAAGATGGTTCCTTTATTGGTTCTGAATTCTTATGGATGAATTATATAAATTGAAACTTGATGATAAATTTTCTGCATCCCTGATGTGTGTTCATCAAAATATTGGAATTAAGCGTAGTATGGCAAATGACAACTCTGCTTTCTTGTGGCATAAACGTTTGGGTCATGTATCCAAAAAAAGACTACAAAGATTAGTAAAGAATGAGATTTTACCAAATCTAGATTTTACTGATCTTGGTTTATGTGTGGATTGCATTAAGGGAAAGCAAACCAAATATAACAAGAAAGGAGCTAAAAGAAGTACTTAGCTTCTTGAAATTATACACACTGATATATGTGGACCTTTTGATACTCCATCCTTTGGTGGAGAAAAGTTCTTTATCACCTTTATAGATGATTTTTCTCATTATGGATATGTCTATTTGCTTAAAGAGAAATCTCAAGCTGTAAATGCTTTTGAGGCATTTACTAAAGATGTTGAAAGACAACTAGACAAAAGTGAAAATAGTAAGATCTGATAGAGGTGGTGAGTATTATGGAAAGTATAATGAATCAGGGCAAAATCCAGGTCCATTTGCAAAATTTCTCGAAAGATATGGCATATGTGCACAGTATACTATGCCGGGCATACCTCAACAAAATGGTGTGATAGAAAGGCGAAATAGAACATTAATGGATATGTTAGGAGTATGATAAGTAATTCCTTATTACCAAATCTTTGTGGACGTATGCTCTTAGAACTATAGTATATTTACTGAATAGGATTCCTAGTAAGGCAGTTTCTAAAACTCCTTTTGAGTTATGGACCGAAAGAAAACCTAGTCTAAGACACCTGCATGTTTGGGGTTGTCCAGTAAAAGCACGAGTGTATAATCCACAAGAAAAGAAATTGGATTCTCGAACTGTTAATGGTTACTTTATAGGTTACCCAAAGAAATCCAAAGGGTACAGGTTTTATTGTCCAAACATAGTTCTAGAATTATTGAGATAGGCAATGCCAAATTCATTAAGAATGGTGAAGTTAGTGGGAGTGCTGACAAACGGATTGTGGATATCAATGAAGTAAGGGTTAATATTTCATTACCCATAAATGTTCTTGAATCTACAATCATTCCATACATTGTTTCAGAATTATAAAAACCAAACAACAATGACAATGTTTGAATGAAGAAGTACCCATGAAGAGCCTAACCTACCAATAGCTGACAAAATTGAACCATGTGGAATAGCTTAAGTAAACCAGTAAGGATACAAAAATCAGCTATTTCAGATGATTATTTGGTTTATTTGCAAGAGTCAGATTTTGATTGTGGCATTTATGAAGATCCTGTTTCATTTTCACAAGCCATTAACAGTGATAAGTCTGATAAATTGATTAATGCTATGAAAGATGAATTAAAATCAATGACTGAAAATGGGTTTTTAAAACCAAACGTGACTTGAATGGCAATATCGAACGTTTTAAAGCTAGACTTGTTGCCAAGGGTTATACTCAGAAGGATGGCATTGATTATAAAGAGACATTTTCACCGGTTTCAAAGAAAGATTCATTAAGAATCATTATGGCTTTGGTAGCTCAATATGATTTAGAGTTACATCAAATGGATGTGAAAATAGCCTTTCTTAATAGGGATATAGAGGAAGAAATTTATATGGATCAACCTGAAGGTTTTTCCATAGAAGGAAACGATCATATGGTGTGTAAACTTAATAAATCAATATATAGACTTAAACAAGCTTTCAGATAATGGTATATTAAGTTCAATGATACTATACATCTTTTGGTTTTCATGAAAATATTGTTGATCGATGCATTTACCGAAAGATTTGTGGAAGTAAGTTTATATTTTTGGTTCTATATGTTGATGATATTTTGCTTGCTGCTAATGATTTAGGTATCTTGTATGAGACTAAGAATTTTCTCTCTAAGAATTTTGAGATGAAAGATATGGGAGAGGCATCTTATGTGATAGGAATTTTCATATTCAGAAAGAGATCATATGGATTGTTAGGGTTGTCTCAGAAAACTTACATTGAGAAAATTCTTGAGAAATTTAATATGAACAACTGTTCAGCAGGTATTATCCCAATACAAAAAGGGGATAAATTTAGTCTTATGCAATGTCCAAAGAATGATGTGGAACGTAAGCAAATGGAATCTATTCCATATGCTTATGTTGTGGGTAGCTTGATGTATTTGCAAACTTGCACAAGACCAGATATCAGCTTCGCGGTTGGATGTTGGGCCGCTATCAGAGTAATCCTGGTATTGATCATTGGAAAGCTGCAAAGAAAGTGATGAGATACCTTCAAGGAACTAAGGATTATATGCTCACATTTAGAAGATCTGATCAGTTGAAGTGATTGGATATTCATTTAGATTTTGCTGGTTGTGTTGACAGTAGAAAGTCAACTTTTGGCTATGTGTTTCTGTTGGAAGAAGGAGCAATTTCATGAAAAAGTGTCAAACAATCTATCATTGCCTCATCCACTATGGAAGCAGAGTTTGTAGCCTGTTATGAAGCTACAATTCATGCATTATGGCTACGAAACTTTATTTCAGGACTTGGGGTTGTCGACACCATTACCAAGCTGCTGCAAATTTATTGTGATAATTCCGTGGCAGTTTTTTCTCCAAGAATGACAAATATTCCAGAGGTGCTAAACATATAGAATTAAAGTACTTTACTGTCAAGAGGAGGTCCAGAAACAAAGAGTGTGCATTGAACATATTAGAACGGATCTTATGAATGGAGATCCTTTAACTAAAGGTTTACAACCAAAAACATTTAAAGAACATGTACATAGAATGGGTCTTGGTTGTATTGAAGATTGATTATGATGATGTTATGTATTGAAGATTGATTATGATGATGTTATGAATTGAAGATTGATTATGATGATGTTGTGCCACTCTTGAGCTCATTAATATGATATATTTCTGTTTTATTTATTATTTCTTATTTCTTATGCTTGTATACACTTACTATTTTGAACAAGAAATTACTGTGTCTTTAAGACAATTAAGTGGATATTAAGTTATTTATATATAAATTATGTGAGTGATAAGTTGCTAATACAGTAGTATATGAAGGGAGTATGTTATGTTAAAGTCAATCATGATGAAAGAATGGTTAATTTTGCGCGCCTAATGTTTAGGCTATTAAATATTAACTTCCGGTATGCTCAAAGGGCCACCCATTGTTTTCTTATGCGTGTGCAGAAGACGAAGGGCTATCGAATTGGATGTTAATAGTCTGAAAGTTTAAGCTATTAACATTAACTATTAACATTAAGCCATTAATTCTGGTATTAAATGGAATTAAAGTCATTAATTTGGTGTTTGATGGAAATACCAATTGAATGTTATATATATATATATATAAATAATTAGTCATCTCTTTACTTGATGATGAAGTTAGCAAAAATCTATAGTTATCGGCTATGAATAAGGTTAAGGAAGAAAAACTAGTTATTTACAAAGAGGCTATCAAAATCTAATCAGATTCAAGGCTCAAGTCTAAATACTATTATGATGAATTCGCATCAAGTAAATACTATTATGATGAATTTCACATCAAGTAAGTATTTTTATATGTAATTTTATGTAACAAATTATTTATTGAAGATCCTATAATGCTAACGATCATGGTAGTTGCAATATCAGCCTTGATGGAGTGGTTGTTGCAGATAATTATTTGATAATAGTAAGAGATAGCATGATGGATTATAAAAATTATAACAGTAATAATGTATTGATAGGTATAAAAGGTAATTAAGATGATAGCCAAAGTAAAGGCATTAATAATAAAGAAAATATAATTATATTAATAATTAAATTATTAATTTTTTGTAATAATATTTATTATGATGGTGGCAACAACAATGAAAAATACCTAATGGATTTGATGTTGGTAATTAAAGTCAGAGAAAGAATAGGAAGGAATGTGATTTATCATTATAACTGATGACGCTCGATCACCCCTCCTGGACGTCGGGAACGGAGGCTCTTCTTCCTTCACCAGGCTGCCTGCAAAGAAGTCCCAAGACCGGAGAGGGTTCTCCGGTGAGACCCTCCGACGCCCAAGTTAGTGACAGAGGTCACACTAGAGAAGGAGCTCGAGAGAGCTCTTGAGGATGGAGAGGTCTCAGAAGGATCAGGTAGTTCCTTTGAGAGTTAGGGCATCGAGTGCGTGAAAGGTCTGTTACCTGGTTTTCGACGTGATTTACCCTTTTATAGGGGTTGACACTGACACCATCACGTGGGTTTTCATGAAGTCAGAAGGTCTGCTGAGCCGTTGCATGAATCTGGGCTGGTTGGTGGGTTATGTCCTATCAGCAGCAGGGCTGTTGGGCGGCGCACGTCGTGCGTCTGACGTTATCGGGCAGTGCGCGTCAGAGAGGCGGTATTTTTGAACCGCTGGGGCTGATCTGGTGGGAACCGGGGGGTCCCGTCTTGCCAGGGCCGCGCTGGGTCGACCTGAGATGGCTGGGGCCCATCCAGCCGGCGAGGCAGTGCCGGGGCGGCGCCGAATTGGCGGACCTCGAGACGATGGGGCCGAGTCGAGCCGGCCAGGGACGGCCTTGCTTGGAGACGCCGGGGCCGAGTTGGGCCGGCCAGGGATAGCCTTGGCCGACTCGGCAGAACTGGAGACGCCGGGGCCGGCCGGGGATGTGCCGGGGCTGCCTTGCTTGGAGACGCCAGGGTCGAGTCGGGCCGGCCGGGATGGCCTTGGCCGACTCTCGAGGCCGGCTAGGACTTGGAGATGCCGGGGCCGAGTCGGCCGGCCAGGGATGGCCTTGGCCGACTCGGCGGGACAGGAGGCGCCTGGGCCGAGTCGGACCGGCCAGGGACGGCCTTGCTTGGAGATGCTGGGGCCGAATCGGGCCGGCCAAGGATGGCCTTGGCCGACTCGATGGGACAGGAGACGCCGGGGCTGAGTCGGGCCGGCCAGGGATGGCCTTGGCCGACTCGGCGGGACAGGAGACGCCGGGGCCGAGTTGGACCGGCCAGGGATGGCCTTGGCCGACGTGCTGGGGCCGAGTCGGGCCGGCCAGGGACGGCCTTGGCCGACTCGGTGGGACTGGAGACGTCGGGGCTGGCTAGGAATATGCCGGCCTTGCTTGGAGACACCGGGGCCGAGTTGGACCGGCCAGGGATGGCCTTGGCCGACTCGGCGGGACAGGAGGCGCCTGGGCCGAGTCGGACCGGTTAGGGACGACCTTGCTTGGAGATGTCGGGGCCGAGTCGGGCCGGCCAGGGATGGCCTTGGCTGACTCGGCGGGACAGGAGATGCCGGGGCCGGCTAGGAATATGCCGGGGCGGCCTTGCTTGGAGACGTCGGGGCCGAGTCGGGCCGGCCAGGGATGGCCTTGGCCGACTCGGTGGGACAGGAGGCGCCTGGGCCGAGTCGGACCGGCCAGGGACGGCCTTGCTTGGAGACGCCGGCCGAGTCGAGCCGGCCAGGGATGGCCTTGGCCGACTCGGCGGGACAGGAGACGCCGGGGCCGAGTCGGGCCAGCCTGGGATGGCCTTGGCCGACTCGGCGGGACGGGGGACGCCGGGGCCGAGTCGGGCCGGCCAGGGACGGCCTTGGCCGACTCGGCAGGACTGGAGATGCCTGGGCCGACTGCCGAGGCGGCCTTGCTTGGAGACGCCGGGGCCGAGTCGGGCCGGCCAGGGATGGCCTTGGCTGACTCGGCGGGACAGGAGACGCCGGGGCCGACCGGGGACGTGCTGGGGCCGCCTTGCTTGGAGACGCCGGGGCTGGCTGGGGACGTGCCGAGGCTGCCTGGCTTGGAGATGCTGGGCTTGGCAGGTGTCGGCCTTTGATGTGCCGGCCTTGGAGGCCGGCGCTGGAGGCCGACGCTGGAGGCTGACGGAGGCGGGCGCTGGAGCCTATCGGCCTTTGGCCAGCGCTGGAGGCTGACGAGGCGGCCGACGCTGGCGGCCGGTGCAGGAGGCCGACGCTGGTGGCCGGCTCAGGCGTCTATCGGCCTTTGGGGCCGTCCAAAAAATTTTATTTTTCATGGGGTCAACTGGCCCCATCAAATGCCCCCCACACTCCTTGAGCTTGCGTGCCCCGCATCGGCTAAGCGAAAGGAGTGTAGAACTTTTACCTTGGCACCTTGCGCTGCCTTGGATGGACGTCTGCGTGCCTTCTTTGGCTAGCTGAGGGCGGCCAGTAATCCTTTCCCAACGCGGGGTCCGGGAGTGAACCCCGGAGGGTGACCTGAGAGCTGGGCATCGTCAGGTTCCTTTTGAACCACCTCGGGGGTGTGGAACCGCTGCGAGGGGCGACTCAGCCGGGTACGGAGCCTTTAGGGTCTTAACCAACTCGGGGGCACCGCCGTGCCGGGGCCGAGTGGTGTCCCGTGGGCCGCGATGCCAGTGAGCTCCTTTTGAACCAGCCTGGGGGTTTGTGTTCCGCCCAAGTGGCGACTCAGCCGGGTACGGAGCCTTTAGGGTCTTAACCAACTCGGGGGCACCGCCGTGCCGGGGCCGAGTGGTGTCCCGTGGGCCGCGATGCCAGTGAGCTCCTTTTGAACCAGCCTGGGGGTTTGTGTTCCGCCCAAGTGGCGACTCAGCCGGGTACGGAGCCTTTAGGGACTTAACCAACTCGGGGGCACCGCCGTGCCGGGGCCGAGTGGTGTCCCGTGGGCCGCGATGCCAGTGAGCTCCTTTTGAACCAGCCTGGGGGTTTGTGTTCCGCCCAAGTGGCGACTCAGCCGGGTACGGAGCCTTTAGGGTCTTAACCAACTCGGGGGCACCGCCGTGCCGGGCCGAGTGGTGTCCCGTGGGCCGCGATGCCAGTGAGCTCCTTTTGAACCAGCCTGGGGGTTTGTGTTCCGCCCAGTGGCGACTCAGCCGGGTACGGAGCCTTTAGGGACTTAACCAACTCGGGGGCACCGCCGTGCCGGGGCCGAGTGGTGTCCCATGGGCCGCGATGCCAGTGAGCTCCTTTTGAACCAGCCTGGGGGTTTGTGTTCCGCCCAAGTGGCGACTCAGCCGGGTACGGAGCCTTTAGGGTCTTAACCAACTCGGGGGCACCGCCGTGCCGGGGCCGAGTGGTGTCCCGTGGGCCGCGATGCCAGTGAGCTCCTTTTGAGAGACTTGGCGCAAGGGAGGACAAACTGTGTCGCCAGAAAGGACCTTTTTCTTTATTACTTATGCCTCTGGGAGTACATCATTGATAATATCGGCGGAGGTTGTCCGCATTCCAGGTACGTGGAATGGGCTTCCCGTCAAGCTCTTCTAGTTTGTATGCCCCCCGGTGGAACGCCTCGGCGACACGGTAGGGACCTTCCCAGTTGGGGGATAGCTTGCCCCCCTCGGTAGGCTTTGATACCTCGGCCTTTCGTAGCACCAAGTCTCCGCGGCGAAAAACCTTGGGACGAACCCGGGCGTTGTAGTACTTGGCCGCTCGCTGGCGAAAGGTCGCCATGCGCAGTCTCGCTCTGTCATGCGCCTCGTCGATGAAGTCTAGGTTGGCCCGAATCAGCGCGGAGTTGCCTTCCTCACTGAAGGACTCCACACGTGGACTGGGCAATCCGATCTCGACGGGGATGACGGCCTCGGATCCGAAGGAGAGGCTGAAAGGAGTTTCGCCCGTCGGGGCTCTGGGCGTTGTGTGGTAAGCCCATATCACACTGGGGAGCTCTTCTACCCAGCGTCCTTTGGAGCCGTCTAGGCGAGTCCTGAGCCCTCTGAGGATGGTGCGGTTCATGACCTCAGCCTCCCCGTTGGTCTGGGGGTGGCCGACAGAGGTGAATCGGTGGTGAATGCCTAGCTCCTCGCAGAAGGCTTTGAACGCCTCGTTGTTGAATTGGCGCCGTTGTCCGTGACGAGGGTGTGAGGCAAGCCAAAGCGGCATATGATCGACTTCCAGAAGAAAGCCTTAACTTTGCTCTCGTGATTTTGGCCAACGCCTCGACCTCGACCCACTTGGTGAAATAGTCGATGGCGACCAGCAAGAATCTCCGCTGCCCTGAAGCTGGGGGGAACGGTCCAAGGATGTCCATTCCCCACTGGGCGAAGGGCCACGGAGCCGAGAGTGGGCTCAGCGGGGCAGGCGGCTGACGCTGGATGTGCGCGTGGCGCTGGCAGCCGTCACACCTTTGAACTAGCTTGGCCGCGTCCTCCTTCATAGTGAGCCAGAAGTACCCCTGACGGAGAGCCTTCTGGGCTAAGGATCTGCCCCCCAGATGGTTCCCGCAAATGCCCTCGTGGATTTCTCTGAGGATGTAGTCGGCATCGGCGGGGCCTACGCACTTAAGCAACGGGTAGGAGAATGACCTTCTGTATAGGCGCCCGTCGAGGAGGATGAACTTGGAGGCCCTCCACTTGAGCAATCTGGCTTCGTTGCGGTCGTCAGGGAGGGTGCCGTCGGTGAGGTAGCGGACATAGGCGTCCATCCATGTAGGTTCCGGGGTGAGCGGGAGGACTTCCTCCCCGCCCTCTATACTGGGCCTTTCTAGATATTCGATGTAGGCGTCCCTTGTCAGCCGTCGGCGGAGGTAGCCAGTCGAGAGAGGACGTCGGCCTTTGCGTTTTCGCTCGGGGGATGTAACTGATGCTGAAGTAGGCAGTGAGGAGGTCAAGAGTTGAACCTTTTTCAGATATTGCGCCATAACGGGGTCGCGCGCCTCATACTCTCCGTTGATTTGCCCGGAGACGAGTTGCGAGTCCGTGTAGGCTCTGAGGTGCTTTGCTCCAACCTCCTGGGCTAATCTTAACCCGGCCAGCAGGGCTTCGTACTCCGCCTGGTTGTTGGTGGCTTCAAAAAGAAATCTCAGGGCGCACTCGGTTCTTTCTCCTCCGGCCCGGCAAGAATGAGGCCGGCGCCACTCCCTTGAGAATTCGATGCGCCGTCCACGTGGAGGATCCAGGTCTCTCCATCACCCTCGGCTCGGGCCTGGGCTGCTCCCCAGGGACCTCCTTGAGATCTTCTTCCGCCCAAGTGCACTCGACCAGGAAGTCGGCCAGGACTTGGGACTTCAAGGCCGGTCGTGCTTGGAAAGAGATGTCGAATTCCCCAGCTTGATGGCCCATTTGGCGAGTCGACCGAAGTATCCGGACGGGCCAGGATGGCTCGGAGAGGTTGGTCCGTGAGCACCACGATAGGATGGGCTTGGAAATACGGGCGAAGACGCCGGGCAGAAACTATCAAGGCGAAAATGACTTTCTCTGTTTTGGAATACCTGACCTCGGCGTCGTGCAGGACCTTGCTCACGTAGTAGACTGGCCTTTGGGTTCCGTCAGCGTCAAGGCGCACCAGGACTGAGCTGACGGCTTCTGAGGAGGCGGCTAAGTAAAGGAAAAGACTCTCCCCGTCTCTCGGCTTGGAGAGGAGCGGTGGGGAGGACAGGAACGCCTTTAAGCCGTCGAAAGCTTCCTGGCAGTCGTCCGTCCGCAAAACCGTTCACCTTCCGCAGGGCCTTGAAGAAAGGCAAGCACCTCTCTGCCGATCTAGAGAGGAAACGACTCAGCGCCGCTATCCTTCCCGTTAGCCGTTGCACTTCCTTCTTGTTGGACGGCGGCCTCATGTCAAGTATGGCACTGATCTTCTCTGGGTTCGCCTCGATTCCGCGCTGGGTCACCATAAAGCCCAGAAATTTACCTGCCGTGACCCCAAAAGCGCACTTCTTAGGGTTCAGCTTGACTTGGAAGCGACGGAGGTTGTTAAAAGTTTCTTCCAGGTCAGAGATGTGGTCGGCGGCACGGGTGCTCTTCGTCAGCATGTCGTCCACATAGACTTCCATGTTCCGGCCGAGCTGGTCCTGGAACACCTTGTTCATCAGCCTTTGATAGGTCGCTCCGCATTCTTGAGGCCGAAAGGCATCACCTTGTAACAGTAAATGCCTTTCTCTGTCACGAAGGAGGTGTGCTCCTCGTCGCCGGGGTCCATCCTTATCTGATTATATCCGGAGAAGGCGTCCATGAAGCTGAGAAGCTCGTGACCAGAGGTGGAATCGACCAGCTGGTCAATTCTTGGCAAGGGAAAGCTGTCTTTTGGGCACGCCTTGTTGAGGTCGGTGAAGTCTATACATATCCTCCAGCTCCCGTTTGCCTTGCGCACCATGACTACGTTGGCCAGCCAGCTTGGGTAGTGCGCCTCCCGGATGTGGCCGGCGCTGATCAGCTTGTTGACTTCTTCATCAATCGCCCTTTGTCGGTCGGGGGCAAAGCTCCTCTTCTTTTGACGGATTGGACGGTGGCGCGGGTCGATGTTGAGCTGTGGGTGATGACTCCGGAGGGATGCCGGGCATGTCAGACGCTGACCAGGCGAATACGTCCGAGTTAGCCCGCAGGAAAGCTAAGAGGCGCTCCCGGTCTTCCAGGGGAAGGAGTCCGCCCACACGGACGGTCCTTGCTGGGTCATCGCTGAGGGGGAAAGTCAGGAGGTGCTCGGCGGGCTCCCCTCCTTTGGCGGAATCTCTAGGGTCGGACGCTTCCAGGGCCGGGTCGGCCTCCAAAGGGCTTGACGCCGCATGATAGCAAGGTAAGACCGGGCTTATCTCCCCGCGCATTTCTCCAACTCCCTCGCTGGTGGGGAACTGCACCAGTAGACGTCGGGTGGAGATAACCGCATCCAAAAGATTCAGGCCGGGACGCCCAAGAATGGCGTTGTATGCCAAAGGGACCCTCACGACTAGGAATTTCATGATCACGGTGCTTTGGCATGGCGGGGTTCCGGCCGTCACAGGCAAGGATATTTCGCCCTCGACCCTCACAGAATCTCCAGTGAATCCGACTAGCGGGGTCGCCACGGGCTGAAGGGAGTCAACAGATAAACCCATCCGAACAAAGGCGTCGTAAGTAAGGATGTCAGCTGAGCTGCCACTATCAACTAATATCCTTTTTACAGGGTGTTTGGCGATCGTCATAGCGACGACTACGCCTTCATTGTTTACATTTTCCATTACAGCAGTCTCCCCCCGGGGCATTACATTATTTGGAGCATCCTCCCCCTCGGCCGCTTGGACGCAGAGGCTGACCCCCAGGACACCATCCCGACAGTCCGCTCCGTGGGAGTGTTGTCGACGGCGGCTTGAGCTGGTGGAGGCCCCATGATGGCCGGCAGCGGCTGGTGCCTTCTGGACGTACTTGCCGAGGTAGCCCCGTTGGATGAGCTCCTCGATGGCCCGTTTCAAGCTGTAGCAGCTGTCGGTGTCGTGGCCGTAGTCCCGGTGGAATCGACAGTAGCGGCTTCTGTCGCGGGATACACCCTTCTTCATGGGGGAGGACGTTGAAGGTAGGGCTCGCCCTCGATCTCCATCAGGATGTGGGATCGAGGGGCAAGGAGAGGAGTGAGCTTACCCTCGTCGGGGACAGGGCTTCGGCGCCTGTTGTCGGACCGGCGAGGTGGGTCGGATCGGCGATGTCGAGGAGGTCCGCTCGGCTCAGGGCGAGCGGATTTGTGGCTGGAGCCCTTCGAAGACTCCCGGCGAGTGAGGTCGGCTTCATCTGCCCGGATGTACTTCTGGGCCCGGAGGAGGAGGTCGGAGTAAGAGCTCGGGGGCTTCTTGTCCAGGAGAAGGTGAAGCGGGACGGAAGGAGTCCCCGCTTCAGCGCCAGGGTGGCCACCGCATCATCGAGATGGTAGACCTCGAGGGCGGCGGTTTTGAATCGGGACACAAAGTCCCGCAGGGACTCTCCTTCCTTCTGGCGGACGGAGAAGAGGCTGTCCGCCACCCTTGGGATCCGGCGGCAGGCGTCAAAGTGGGCCAGGAATGCCCTCTCCAGCTCCCGGAAGGAGTCTATGCTGTGGGGGGACAGGCGTGAATGCCACGCACGGGCGGCCTTCCGCAGGGTTGCAGGGAAGGCCTTGCAGAGAAGGGCGTCTGAGGCGCCCTGGACTTGCATCATGGCCTTGTAGCTCTCGAGGTGGTCGAGGGGGTCGGTCGTACCATCGTACGGGTCCACCTGGGGGAAGCGGAACCTGGAGGGAACCGGTTCCTCCAGTATGCGGCGGGTGTAAGGAGGACGAGTGTCAAACTCTTCCTCCGGCTGATGGTTGATCTTCCTGGCGAGCTCGTCGAGGCGCCGGTTGTACTCCTCCAGGCGTTCCTCCGCCTGGCGGTTGATCGTCGGAGCCCTCCGGGATGGCTCGGAGGAAGAAGAAGAAGAGGAAGCAGAAGATGGAGACGGAAGTCGGGACTTCCGCCTGGGTTCCTCGTGATGATGTGGCTTGGGAGGAAGCTCGCTGGGGCCGTGGCCAGGGGACCGTGGCCGCTTGGAGGGCTCGCGGCGAGGCTTCCTGGGGGAAGCTTGACGTCGGCCGGTTCCTCGGCGGGGGAGCCTCCCCTCGCCGACTGCTGGCTGGCGGGGGAGCAGTCTGGTGCTGGGTGGCCACGGACTGCTGCTGCTGGAGTCCGTGGACCATGGCAGTGAGATTCTGAACTTGCTGGGAGAGGGTTGCCAGCTGCTCCGCTGTTTGGAGGGCGGCGTCCGGCGGCGGGCCGCAACCGGAGGGCTGGTAGCAGGGGGATTGGCCTCCTGCTGTCTAGCTGGCGGGATGAGCCCCGGGACAGCTGACGGAGGCATCCTGAGCTCGCGTCACCACCATGGCTTCTGAGAGAGAGGACGTAGCTCCGGGAGATCGTTCGCTACTTTTTCTTATCCTCCCTTCCTGGCGCGCCAATCTGATGACGCTCGATCACCCCTCCTGGACGTCGGGAACGGAGGCTCTTCTTCCTTCACCGGGTTGCCTGCAAAGAAGTCCCAAGACCGGAGAGGGTTCTCCGGTGGACCCTCCGACGCCCAAGTTAGTGACAGAGGTCACAGTAGAGAAGGAGCTCGAGAGAGCTCTTGAGGAGGGAAAGGTCTCAGAAGGATCAGGTAGTTCCTTTGAGAGTTAGGGCATTGAGTGCGTGAAAGGTCTGCTACCTGTTTTCGACGTGATTTACCCTTTTATAGGGGTTGACACTGGCACCATCACGTGGGTTTTCATGAAGTCAGAAGGTCTGCTGAGCCGTTGCGTGAATCTAGGCTGGTTGGTGGGTTACGTCCCATCAGCAGCAGGGCTGTTGGGCGGCGCACGTCGCGCGTCTGACGTTGTCAGGCGGCGCGCATCAGAGAGGCAGTATTTTTGAACCGCTGGGCTGATATGGCAGGAACCGGGGGTCCCGTCTTGCCAGGGCCGCGCTGGGTCAACCTGAAATGGCTGGGGCCCATCTAGCCGACGAGGCAGTGCCGGGGCGGCGCCGAATTGGCGGACCTTGAGACGATGGGGCCGAGTCGAGCCGGCCAGGGACAGCCTTGCTTGGAGACGTCGGGGCTGAGTCGGGCCGGCCAGGGATGGCCTTGGCCGACTCGACGGAACTAGAGATGCCGGGACCGGCCGGGGATGTGCTGGGGCCGCCTTGCTTGGAGACGCCGGGGCCGAGTCGGGCCGGCCGGGATGGCCTTGGTCGACTCGGCGGGACGGGGGACGCCGGGGCCGAGTCGGACCGGCTAGGGACGGCCTTGGCCGACTCGGCGGGACTGGAGACGCCTGGGCTGACCGGGGACATGCTGGGGCCGCCTTGCTTGGAGACGCCGGGGCCGAGTCGGGCCGGCCAGGGATGGCCTTGGCCAACTCGGCGGGACTGGAGACGTCGGGGCCGGCTAGGAATATGCCGGGGCGGCCTTGCTTGGAGACGCCGGGGCCGAGTCGGGCTGGCCAGGGATGGCCTTGGCCGACTCGGTGGGACAGGAGGTGCCTGGACCGAGTCGGACCGGCCAGGGACGGCCTTGCCTGGAGACGCCGGGGCCGAGTCGGGCCGGCCAGGGATGGCCTTGGCCGAATCGATAGGACAGGAGACGCCGGGGCCGGCTAGGAATATGCCGGGGCGGCCTTGCTTGGAGACACCGGGGCCGAGTCGGGCCAGCCAGGGATGGCCTTGGCCGACTCAGCGGGACATAGGCATGGGCACTGGGTCGTGCCGTGCCAGGCACGGCCCAGGCCCGTCATGCCAGAAAAATTACCGTGTCATGCCTGGCACGGCCCATTAACAAATGGGCCGTGCCAAGCACGGCCCACTAAAAAAATTTTCAAATTCGGCACGGCCCGTGACCCATCAAGAAATGGGCCATGGACCGTGCCTGGCAGGGCCCGTCACGGGCCGTGCCTGGCACGGCCCAGCAGGGCCGTTGCAGGGCCGTGCCAAAACGGCCCTTCTGGGCCGTTTTGTGGGCCGTGCCATGGCATGGCCTAGCAGGGCCGTTGCTGGGCCGTGCCATGGCACGACCCAGAAGGGCCGTTTTGGCACGGCCCAGCAACGGCCCTGCTGGGCCGTTTTGGCAAGACCCAGCAACGGCCCTGCTGTGCCATGCCAGAACGGCCTTGCTGGGCCGTGCCAGAACGGCTTTGCTGGGCCATTTTATAGGCCGTGCCATGGCACGGCTGGTGCCAGGAGCATACTGTGCACCTAGGCACCAGCCAGCTGATTGAAGCCATGATCCTGATCGGTGATGATGGATCCGACGATTGCGATCGATCTGATCGGCGATGATCCAACGATTGCGATCGATCCAAGCTATAATCCCGATCGACGATGATCGATTAGATCGTTGCGATCAATCCGATCGGAGACGATCCGACGGTTGCGATCGATCCAAGCCATGATCCCGATCGGGGATGATCGATCCGATGGTTGCAATCCATCCAATCGAAGACGATCCGACGGTTGCGATCGATCCAAGCCATGATCCCGATCGGCGATGATCAATCCAACAGTTGCAATCCATCCGATCGGAGACAATCTGATGGTTGCGATCGATACAAGCCATGATCCCGATCGACAATGATCGATCAGACTGTTGCGATCAATCCGATCGGAGACGATCTGATGTCTGCGATCGATCCAAGCCATGATTATGATTGGCGATGATCAATCCGACGGTTGCGATCCATCTGATCGGAGATGATCCGACGTCTGCGATCGATCCAAGCCATGATCCCGATCAGCGATGATCAATCCGATGGTTGCGATCCATCCGATCGAAGATGATTCGACGTCTGGATCGATCCAAGCCATGATCCCGGTCAGCGATAATCAATTCGACGGTTGCGATCAATCCGATCGGAGACGATCCGACGGTTGCGATCGATCCAAGCCATGATCTCGATCGGTGATGATCAATCCAACAGTTGTGATCCATCCGATCGGAGACGATCCGATGGTTGCGATCGATCCAAGCCATGATCCCGATCGACAATGATCGATCGGACTATTGCGATCTATCTGATCGGAGATGATCCGACTTCTGCGATCGACCAAGCCATGATCCTAATCAGGGATGATCGATCCGATGGTTGTGATCGATCCGATCAGAGACGATCCGACGGTTGCGATCGATCCATGCCATGATCCTGATCGGCGATGATCGATCCGACGGTTGTGATCCATTCGATCGGCGACGATCCAACGGTTGCGATCAATCCAAGCCATGATCCTGATCGGCGATGATCGATCTGATCAGAGACGATCCGATGGTTGCGATCAATCCATGCCATGATCCTGATCTGCTATTATCGATTGAACGGTTGCGATCTATCCAATCGGAGATGATCCGACGATTGCGATCGATCCAAGCTATGATCCCGATCAGCGATGATCGATCAGACCATTGTGATCAATCCGATCGAAGACGATCCGACGATTGCGATCGATCCAAGCTATGATCCGATCAGCGATGATCGATCAGACCATTGTGATCAATCCGATCAGAGACGATCCGACGTCTTCGATCGATCCAAGCCATGATCCCGATCGGCGATGATCAATCCGACGGTTGTGATCGATCCAAGCCATGATCCCGATCGACGATGATCGATCCGACGATTGCGATCAATCCAAGCCATGATCCCGATTGGTGATGATCGATCGAACTATTGCGATCGATCCGATCGAAGACGATCCGACGGTTGCGATCGATTCAAGCCATGATCCCAATCGGGGATAATCAATCCAACTGTTGTGATCTATCCCATCGAAGACGATCCGACAGTTGCGATCGATCGAAGCGATGATCCCGATCGGCGATGATTCGATGGTTGCGATCTTTCTATTTTTTTCTTCTTACTTATTATATTATGTTCTAGAGGTCAGGCCTAGCCCCCCTTCCTTCTGTACCATTTTAATTTTAAATTAATAAACTGGTAGGGGTCTGTGCCAAACCCCCCATCATTATGGTGGCTTTATATTAATAAAATTTCTTTATTCCTAATAATTTTTTAATTTATTAAAAAAAATATATTTTTTATAAATTTTTTTATTTGAGCTGTTCATGGGCCAGGCCCCAGGTGGGCCATGCCTAGCACGGCCCACCTGGGCTGGCACGGCCCAAGCCCACATGGGCCGTGCCTAGCACGGCCCATCTGGGCCGGCACGGCTCAGGCCCACCTGGGCCTTGCCAGGCACGGCCCAGGTGGGCCATGCCGGCATGGCACGATGGGCCGGCCCAGGCCCGTCATGGGTCGTGCCGTGCTGGGCCAACAGAAAAAATTTTCTGAGCCCGGCACGGTCCGGTACTGTAGCAGTGCCGGGCCGTGCCTGGCACGGCCCATCAGGGCCTGGGCCGTGCCGTGCCATGGGCGGCACGGCCCAGTGCCCACCTCTAGCGGGACAGGAGGCGCCTGGACCGAGTCGGACCGGCTAGGGACGGCCTTGCTTGGAGACGCCGGGGCTGAGTCGGGCCGGCCAGGGATGGCCTTGGCCGTCTCGGCGGGACAGGAGACGTCGGGGCCGAGTCGGGTCGGCCAGGGATGGCCTTGGCCGACTCGGTGGGACGGGGGACGCCGAGGCCGAGTCGGGCCGACCAGGGACGGCCTTGGCTGACTCGGTGGGACTGAAGACGCCGGGGCCGGCTAGGAATATGCCGGAGCGGCCTTGCTTGGAGACACCGTGGCCGAGTCGGGCCGGCCAGGGATGGTCTTGGCCGACTCGGCGGGATAGGAGGCGCCTGGGCCGAGTCGGACCGGCCAGGGATGGCCTTGCTTGGAGACGCCGGGGCCGAGTCGGGCCGGCCAGGGATGGCCTTGGCCGACTCGGCGGGACAGGAGACGCCGGGGCCGGCTAGGAATATGCCGGGGCAGCCTTGCTTGGAGACGCCGGGGCCGAGTCGGGTCGGCCAGGGATGGCCTTGGCCGACTCGGCGGGACAGGAGACGCCGGGGCCGAGTCGGGCCAGCCAGGGATGGCCTTGGCCGACTCGGCGGGATGGGGGACGCCGGGGCCGAGTCGGGCCGGCCAGGGACGGCCTTGGCCGACTCGGCGGGACTGGAGACGCCTGGGCCAGCTAGGAATATGCCGGGGCGGCCTTGCTTGGAGACGCCGGGGCCGAGTCGGGCCGGCCAGGGATGGCCTTGGCCGACCCAGCGGGACAGGAGACGCCGGGGCCGGCCGGGGACGTGCTGGGGCTGCCTTGCTTGGAGATGCCGGGGCCGGCTGGGGACGTGCCGGGGCTGCCTGGCTTGGAGATGCTGGGCTTGGCAGGTGTCGGCCTTTGATGTGCCAACCTTGGAGGCCGGCGTTGGAGGCCGATGCTGGAAGCCGACGCTGGAGGCCGACAGAGGCGGGCGCTGGAGCCTATCGGCCTTTGGCCAGCGCTGGAGGCTGGCGCTAGAGGCCGAAGCTGGAGGCCGACGCTGGCGGCCGACGCAGGCTGCCGACGCTGGTCGGCCAGCACAGGAGACTGACGCTGGCAGCCGGCTCAGGCGTCTATCGGCCTTTGGGGCCATCCAAAAAATTTTATTTTTCATGGGGTCAACTGGCCCCATCAGGACCCTCACGACTAGGAATTTCATGATCACGGTGCTTTGGCATGGCGATGTTTTGGCCGTCATAGGCAAGGATATTTCGCCCTCGACCCTTACAGAATCTCCAGTGAATCCGACTAGCGGGGTCGCCACAAGCTGAAGGGAGTCAACAGATAAACCCATCCGAACAAAGGCGTCGTAAGTAAGGATGTCAGCTGAGCTGCCACTATCAACTAATATCCTTTTTACAGGGTGTTTGGTGATCGTCATAGCGATGACTACGCCTTCATTGTTTACATTTTCCATTACAATAGTCTCGCCTTCATTGTTTACATTTTCCATTACAATAGTCTCCCCCCGGGGCATTACATTATTTGGAGCATCCTCCCCTCTCGGCCGCTTGGACGCAGAGGCTGACCCCTAGGACACCATCCCGACGGTCCGCTCCATGGGAGTGTTGTCGACGACGGCTTGAGCTGGTGGAGGCCCCATGATGGCCAGCAGTGGCTATGGTGTCTTCTAGATGTACTTGCCGAGGTAGCCCCGTTGGATGAGCTCCTCGATCACCGTTTCAAGCTATAGCAACTATCGGTGTCGTGGCCGTAGTCCCGGTGGAATCGACAGTAGCGGCTTCTGTCGTGGGATACACCCTTCTTCATGGGGGGAGGATGTTGAAGGTAGGGCTCGCCCTCGATTTTTATCAGGATATCGGATCGAGGGGCAAGGAGAGGAGTGAGCTTACTCTCATCGGGGGCAGGGCTTCGGCGCCTGTTGTCGGACCGGCAAGGTGGGTCGGATCGGCGATGTCGAGGAGGTCCGCTCAGCTCAGGGCGAGCAGATTTATAGCTGGAGCCCTTCGAAGAATCTCGGCGAGTGAGGTCGGCTTCATCTGCCCGAATGTACTTCTGGGCCCGCAGGAGGAGGTCGGAGTAAGAGCTCGAGGGCTTCTTGTCCAGGGAGAAGGTGAAGCGGGACGGAAGGAGTCCCCGCTTCAGCGCCAGGGTGGCCACCGCATCATCGAGATGGTAGACCTCGAGGGCGGTGGTTTTGAATCGGGACACAAAGTCCCGCAGGGACTCTCCCTCCTTCTGACGGATGGAGAAGAGGCTGTCCGCCACCCTTGGGATCTGGCGGCAGGCATCAAAGTGGGCCAGGAATGCCCTCTCGAGCTCCCGGAAGGAGTCTATGCTGTGGGGGGACAGGCGTGAATGCCACGCACGGGCGGCCTTCCGCAGGGTTGCAGGGAAGGCCTTGCAGAGAAGGGCGTCTGAGGCGCCCTGGACTTGCATCATGGCCTTGTAGCTCTCGAGGTGGTTGAGGGGGTCGGTCGTACCGTCATACGGATCCACCTGGGGGAAGCGGAATATGGAGGGAACCGGTTCCTCCAGTATGCGGCGGGTGTAAGGAGGGCGAGTGTCAAACTCTTCCTCCGGCTGATGGTTGATCCTCCTGGCGAGCTCGTCGAGGTGCCGGTTGTACTCATCCAGGAGCTCCTCTGCCTGGCGGTTGATCGTCGGAGCCTCCGGGATGGCTCGGAGGAAGAAGAAGAAGAGGAAGCAGAAGATGGAGATGGAAGTCGGGACTTTCGCCTGGGTTCCTCGTGATGATGTGGCTTGGAGGAAGCTCACTGGGGCCGTGGCCAGGGGACCGTGGCCGCTTGGAGGGCTCACGGTGAGGCTTCCTAGGGGAAGCCTGACGTCGGCCGGTTCCCCGGTGGGGGGAGCCTCCCTCGCCGACTGCTGGCTGGCTGGGGGAGCAGTCTGATGTTGGGTGGCCACGGACTGCTACTGCTAGAGCCCATGGACCATGACGGTGAGATTCTGAACTTGCTGGGAGAGGGTTGCCAGCTGCTCCGCTATTTGGAGGGCGGCGTCCGGTAGCGGGCCAGCAACCGGAGGACTGGTAGCAGGGGGATTGGCCTCATGCTGTCTAGCTGGCGGGACGAGCCCCGCCGGACAGCTGACGGAGGCATCCTGAGCTCGCGTCACCACCATGGTTTCTGGGAGAAGAGAGGGGACGAAGGACGTAACTCCGGGAGATCGTTCGCTACTTTTTCTTATCCCCCCTACCTGGCGCGCCAATCTGATGACGCTCGATCACCCCTCCTGGACGTCGGGAATGGAGGCTCTTCTTCCTTCACCGGGCTGCCTACAAAGAAGTTCCAAGACCAGAGAGGGTTCTCCGGTGAGACCCTCCGATGCCCAAGTTAGTGACAGAGGTCACAGTAGAGAAGGAGCTCGAGAGAGCTCTTGAGGATGGAGAGGTCTCAGAAGGATCAGGTAGTTCCTTTGAGAGTTAGGGCATCGAGTGCGTGAAAGGTCTGTTACCTGATTTTCGATGTGATTTACCCTTTTATAGGGTTGACACTGATACCATCACGTGTGTTTTCGTGAAGTCAGAAGGTCTGCTGAGCCGTTGCATGAATCTGGGCTGGTTGGTGGGCTATGTCCCATCAGCAGCAGGGCTGTTGGGCGGTGCACGTCGCGCGTCTGATGTTGTTGGGCGGCGTGCATCAGAGAGGCGGTATTTTTGAACCGCTGGGGCTGATATGGTAGGAACCGGGGGGTCCCGTCTTGCCAGGGCCGCGCTGGGTCGACCTGAGATGGCCGGGGCCCATCCAGCCGGCAAGGCAGTGCCGGGGCGGCGCCGAATTGGCGGACCTCGAGACGATGGGGCCGAGTCGAGCCGGCCAGGGACGGCCTTGCTTGGAGATGCCGGGGCCGAGTCGGGCCGGCCAGGGATGGCCTTGGCTGACTCGGCGGAACTGGAGATGCCGGGGCCGGCCAGGGATGTGCCGGGGCCGCCTGCTTGGAGACGTCGGGGCCGAGTCGGGCCGGCTGGGATGGCCTTAGCCGACTCGGCGGGACGGGGGACGCCAGGGCCGAGTCGGACCGGCTAGGGACGGCCTTGGCCGACTCGGCGGGACTGGAGATGCCTGGGCCGGCCGGGGACGTGCTGGGGCCGCCTTGCTTGGAGACACCGGGGCCGAGTCGGGCCGGCCAGGGACGGCCTTGGCCGACTCAGCGGGACTGGAGATGCCTGGGCCAGCTAGGAATATGCCAGGGCGGCCTTGCTTGGAGACGCCGGAGCCGAGTCGGGCCGGCCATGGATGGCCTTGGCCGACTCAGCGGGACAGGAGGCGCCTGGGCCGAGTCGGACCGGCCAGGGACGGCCTTGCCTGGAGACACCGGGGCCGAGTCGGGCCGGCCAGGGATGGCCTTGGCCGACTCGGCGGGACAGGAGACGCCAGGGCCAGCTAGGAATATGCCGGGGCGGCCTTGCTTGGAGACGCCGGGGCCGAGTCGGGCCGGCCAGAGATGGCCTTGGCCGACTCGGCGGGATGGAGGCGCTTGGGCTGAGTCGGACCGGCCAGGGACGGCCTTGCTTGGAGACGCCGGGGCCGAGTCAGGCCGGTCAGGGATGGCCTTGGCTGACTCGGCGGGACAGGAGACACCGGGGCCGAGTCGGGCCGGCCAGGGATGGCCTTGGTCGACTCGGCAGGACGGGGGACGCCGGGGCCGAGTCGGGCCGGCCAGGGATGGCCTTGGCCGACTCGGCAGGACTGAGACGCCGGGGCCGGCTAGGAATATGCCGGGGCGGCCTTGCTTGGAGACGCCGGGGCCGAGTCGGGCCGGCCAGGGATGGCCTTGGCCGACTCGCCGGGACAGGAGGCGCCTGGGCCAAGTCGGACCGGCCAGGGACGGCCTTGCTTGGAGATGCCGGGGCCGAGTCGGGCCGGCCAGGGATGGCCTTGGCCGACTCGGCGGGATAGGAGACGCTGGGGCCGGCTAGGAATATACCGGGGCAGCCTTGCTTGGAGACGCCGGGGCCGAGTCGGGCCGGCCAGGGATGGCCTTGGCCGACTCGGCAGGACAGGAGGCGCCTGGGCCGAGTAGAACCAGCCAGGGACGGCCTTGCTTGGAGACGCCGGGGCCGAGTCGAGCCGGCCATGGATGGCCTTGGCCGACTCGGCGGGACAGGAGACGCCGGGGCCGAGTCGGGCCGGCCAGGGATGGCCTTGGCCGACTCGGCGGGACGGGGGACGCCGGGGCCGAGTCGGGCCGGCCAGGGACAGCCTTGGCTGACTCGGTGGGACTGGAGATGCTTGGGCCGGCTAGGAATATGCCGGGGTGGCCTTGCTTGAAGACGCCGGGGCCGAGTCGAGCCGGCCAGGGATGGCCTTGGCCGACTCGGCAGGACAGGAGACGCCGGGGCCGGCCGGGGACGTGCTGGGGCCGCCTTGCTTGGAGACGTCGGGGCCGGCTGGGGACGTGCCGGGGCTGCCTGGCTTGGAGATGCTGGGCTTGGCAGGTGTCGGCCTTTGATGTGCCGGCCTTGGAGGCCGGCGCTGGAGGCCGATGTTGGAGGCCGACGCTGGAGGCCGAAGCTGAAAGCCGACGGAGGCGGGCGCTGGAGCCTATCGGTCTTTGGCCAGCGCTGGAGGCTGGCGCTGGAGGTCGAAGCTGGAGGCCGATGCTGGCGGATGACGCAGGCGGTCGACGCTGGTCGGCCTGCGCAGGAGGCCGACACTGGCGGCCGGCTCAGGCGTCTATCGGCCTTTGAGGCCATCCAAAAAATTTTATTTTTCATGGGATCAACTGGCCCCATCAATAACTTTATTTTTAAATTTATAAATAAAAAAATAAGCATTATAATTATTTAAATTTAAACTTGAACATGATAACTTTCCATGTGATAACGATAGGAATGCTGCAAATCTCTGACTTTCATAACAATAAATCTGCAGCACAAGCATTAAGTAAAAGATAAAATATCAAATTTATGCTTTAAAATAACCTGCACTTATTTTAGGAGTCTTCTTAAGGTGCCATGCAATAATTATCATTTTTTATTTTTTAAAATATTTTTTAAACAAAATGCACCATGCAGAGTATCAAACAAAGGTGTTTAAGTGTGCTTTAAGAATCGTGTGTGTGCTTTAAGAATCGTGCAGCTTGTGCTCCGGTTCTCTGTGCTTTTCGTGCTTTAAGATTCGTGCAGTTCGTTGCTTCTTCCCCGATCTTTCGGCGTTCATCGTCGACTGGTCTTCTCCACCGCTCAGGAGTTCCATTTAGTTCTCTCTGTCAATCTTATGGCCTCGGATGCGGCTACTGATGGTCGGTCTTTCGGGAGGAACGCGGCGGAAGGAGGGTTTGTCTGGGTGGCTTTGTCCCCATCGCCGGCTACCGTGGCGAGGTTGGAGGCTGCTTTCCCTGAGGTGGTGACCCTCCCAGCAGAGGAGCTTGCAGAGGAGGTGGCCGGATGGAAGCAGACAGCCATCATTGCTCGCTCCTATCATCGTTGGGTTCCGACTGATGCGTTTCTCAGGGAATTTTGGCGCGCCGGAGTTCCGGGAGAAATTATTCCGACCAGCATGGCTTTCCATTGCCATGTATTTCGGTTCGAATCTCCCGAAGCTCGGGAGTTAGTGATGCATCGATCGTGGGTTATCAACGGTTAGGTTATTGGCATCGAAGTATGGCGGCCGGATTTCTCTCCGGCTGAGGACTCTATTTCGTCGGCGTTGGTCTGGGTCCGGCTGCCGAACCTTCCCCTCGAGTTCTGGAAAGTTGATTTCCTCAAATCCATCCTGGCAATGGCGGGGGAATTCGTCTGTACTGATGCTGCAACCCTGGCGAAGAACAGAGGAGGAGGCTTCGCTCGGGTCTGCCTTCGGATCGACCTTACTCGTCCTCTTCGTCCAGGAGCTCGGGTGCAAGGACTCAATTAGAGGTTCTGGCAACAGTTTTCTTACGAGAATCTTCAAGGGATTTCTGGAATTGTGGATCAATTCATCTGGGAGGTCCCTGCTCTCTCCCGTCTCGATCGGCTGAGGATGATTCAGCTTCGGTCTCCTTTTTGGGCCCTGGCTTTCAGCTGTTAGGCAACGGAGAGGTGCTCCTGGTACTCAGCCTTTGGGAAGGAGGAGCTCTCAACCGAAGGAGTCTTCGTCTACTGCAGCCATTGTCTCTGCTTCTCCTTCCACAGAGGATGGGCTTCGCCTTGGGACTGAGGGCCGGCGTGAGGTTTGGAAGACTCCGGTGAAGGTGGCTCGCCGGCAGTTCTCCTCATCCAAGATGGCGGTCGATGGGTCGGGAGTGGTGTTGATTCAGCCTGGAAAGATGAAGTCCCTTATTTCATCAGGGAAGGGAGGCATGCCGTTGCTGCCAAGGCATGCCAAATTGATACTCTGTGATAAGGAGCTGCAGCCAGTTGCTAAGGAGAGCTCCTGTGATCCTCCTCTGAATAGTGTGGTGAAGACTTCCAATCCCTTCTCCTCTCTTGATTTGGAGCTGGGAGCTGAAGGTCATATGGACTGTAGGGATGGGTTCCCGGGTTCTCTGAAACGGGCCAGACCGGAGGTGACTATGTCTCCAAGGTCTTTTCCTAAATCGGTGCTCCGGAGGGAGAAAAGGTAAGGCCTCTGTGTTGAAAAAAGGGGGGGCCTCATCTTTACCTCGTGTCGGACTTGACTTACCCCCTTGTGGCCAGAATGGTGGCAGGTGCGGTCAAGGGCGCAGTCTGATCAGGGTACTGGGTCCTTTTCGGAGGAGGTTGACGGAAGTCTGTTGGTCAGGGTCCTGGTTCCTTGTCGAACGTGACAGCTTTGGAGATGGAAGGGCTCTGGCCTGTTCAGATCTACAGTCTGATGTTTGCCCTCTGATGGAAGGGGGTATTGCTGACAGCATTATGATGGAGGACCATGGAGGGGTCCCAGTTTCTCCCAGTCTGTAAAATGAGGATTCTTCTGTGGAATGTGAGAGGTGCTCGCAAGCCATCTTTCCGTTCCTCTTTTGGAAGATTGTTGCAGCTGCATAAGTTTGATATATGTGTCCTTTTGGAAACGAGACTGTCGGGTGAGAGTCTGGCTCGGTTTCGTAAGCAGATGGCCCGATCTTGGTCCTCTTATGCTGTGGAGGCTGAAGGATTGTCAGGAGGTATGTTGGCTCTTTGGCGTTCCTCTGCGGTTACGATTGATGCTTTTCATCAGTGTAGTCAGCAGATAAGCATGATTGTCTCTGAAGGTGCTTCTGACCCTTGGCTCCTATCGGCTGTCTACGCCAGTACTGACTATCGGGAGAGAAGGATTCTCTGGTCTGAACTTAGTTCCCTTCTTGATCAAGGTATTCCTTCTGTTATTGCTGGGGATTTCAATTGCATTACGGAGGCTAATGAGAAACGAGGGGGTAGACGGGTTACTGGCTCAGCTGACATAAATGAATTCAGATCTTTCATTGATTCTGCTGGGTTGCTGGATTTGGGGTACTCTGGACCCCAATTTACCTGGTGTAATAATCGTCAGGGTTCTGCTCGTGTTTGGGAGAGGCTGGATAGAGCTATGGCTACAGCTCAGTGGCTTCATTTGTTCCCTGCGGTTACCGTCACTCACCTTTCTAGAATTGCTTCTGATCACTGCCCTATTTTGATCTCCACGGAGGTTGTTCAGCATCAGCGTAAGCAGTTCAGATTTGAGCAGTTTTGGACTGCCCATTCAGCTGCTCGTGCTATCATTCATCACATCTGGCATCTCCCTGTCAGGGGTAATGCTGTTTATCGATTATCTCGTCGTCTTAAGATGGCCAGGCATAGATTATCCAGATGGAGTAGAGTGGAGCTGGGGGATTTGGTCAGACATATTGAACAGGTAGAAAGTGACATTTGTGCTTTACAGGCTAAGGAAGATCAGGACGGATTTCTGCTGGCCTCGGACCTCAATTCTCTCCGGGATAAGCTTGCTCAGCATCACTCTCTTCTACGGCAGCAGGAGGTTTATTGGTGGCAGAGATCCAGGGCTCAGTGGATCCGTGATGGTGATCGTAATACCAGATTTTTTCATCAGGCTACTTTGAAGCGGCGTGCTGCCAATAGGATCCGGAGATTAGTTGATGATGAGGGGAATACTCAGGAGGATACCCAATCTATAAGGGAGATGCTTCTTCATTTTTTCCAGTCTAGATGGGCTGATTCTTCTGGTGAGGGGGGCCGGTAATTCCGGTTTCAGATTCTGTGAAAGTCTCTTCCTTGGATAACAGTATGCTTGCCAGAACTATTTCTGCGGACGAGATTAGGGCGGCCCTTTGGGATCTTGGCCCGGATAAGGCCCCTGGGCCTGATGGGTTTCCGCCTTTCTTTTATCGTCATTATTGGGACATTGTGGGTCAGGAGGTGGTCTTGGCAATTCAGTCTGTTTTCCTAGCTAAACAAATTCCTGCGGAATGGAATCAGACCTTTATTTCTTTGGTGCCCAAGCGTCCTGATGCCTCCCTTCCTCAGCATTTTCGGCCCATTAGTCTTTGCACTACTCTTTATAAGGTCTGTGCTCGGCTTTTGGCTCGCCGTCTTTCTCTGGTGATTCCTCGCCTCATTTCAGCTGAACAAGGGGCGTTTATTAGAGGCGTTCTATTTCAGATAATATTCTCATTGCCCAGGAATTTATGTTTGACTTGCAGAGAGCTCCGGCCAGGAGAAGTCTTATGGCTGTTAAACTTGATATGGAGAGAGCCTATGACAGACTGAATTGGGCCTTTTTGCACCGCTCTCTTACGGAGTTTGGATTCGATGGCTTGTTCATTGAGTGGATTATGGCTTGCATTCAGACGCCGTCCTTTTCTATAATTATTAATGGGAGTCCGACCAGATTTTTTCACTCTACTGTGGGGATCCGACAGGGATGCCCTTTATCCCCTTTGTTGTTTATTCTAGCTGTGGATGATCTGTCTCGTGCTTTCCATCAGGCTCAGCTAGATCGGAGGATAGCCCCATTTATGGCTGGTGTGGAGGGCCCTATGGTTTCCCATCTCCTGTTTGCGGACGACTGCATTCTCCTGGGCCAGGCTTCTATTGATAATGCGTCGTCTCTCTATTCTATTATTCAGCGATACTGTCAGGCTTCGGGCCAGAAGGTTAATTTTCTAAAGTCCACTATATGTTTCAGCCCGAAGACTCCTAGATCTATCAGGGAAGCCATTATTTCTTTATCGGGTATTTCTACTCAGGCTGACAGATTTATGTATTTGGGGATTCCTATCACAGGGAGACGTCCCCGTTGCTCTGACTACTATGAGCTTGAGAGGAGGGTTCATCAGCGTTTGGAGGGGTGGCAGGTTACTGGCCTTTCGATGATGGCCAGAATTATCATTATCCGCTCGGTTCTCTCCTCTCTTCCCTGTACCTTCTGTCTAATTCTATTATTCCTATTACTTGTCTTAAGAGGATTGAGAGAAGTTTCCGTGATTTTCTGTGGGCTTCTATGCAAGAAGGTCATGGTACGCATCTTTTATCCTGGGATACTGTCTGCATGCCTATCCAAGATGGCGGGCTTGGGATCCAGTCTCTGATTGTTAGAAGGGATGCCCTTCTTGCCAGACATGCTTCTAGATTCCTTCTGGAGCCGCATTGCCTTTGGAGTACCCTGATGCATGCTAGGTACGGTGCCTGGATGCCGGATTCATATATCAGGCCACCTCGTGGTTGCTCCTCTTTTTGGAAGGAAGTTTATAGGTTTGGTCAGTCTATCAGGGGTAATGTTACGTGGATGATTGGAGATGGATCATCTATTGATGTTTTCAGGATATTTGGTTTTCTGAGATTCCTCTCTCACGATGGCCCTCTTTTATCAGTATTGACATCCCTTACAACCTTTGGGTCAAGGATTTGATTTCTTCTGATCCCCCTGCCTGGCATATCCCCTCAGTGACCCGTTTCTTCGGGCTGGAGCTTTCTAGACGTATTCTCTCGATGCCCCTTATCCCTGGTTGCTCATCTGACTCCAGGCTTTGGCAGAGATCCTGTCTCTCTAGGGCTCCTATCAAGGATTTGATGATGATTTTTAGGCCGGGTTCCCAGCGTTCGATGGATGCTGATTGGATTTGGAAGCTTCCACTCTCCCTAGAGTGCAGCTATTTATGTGGAAGCTTCTGTGGGATTGTCTTCCTACTTGTCTTCTTCTCTCTAGGAGGGGTCTATCGATTCAGCCGTGCTGTCCTTTATGTAGGGTGGAGGAGGAATCCTCTGAGCATGCTATCTTTACCTGCCCCAGGGCGAGACAGATCTGGCATATGGTGGGTTATTCAATCAGGATGGACGATCTGGGTTCTCCTCGCTCTTCTTTCTTCCTGGATATTCGTAGAGCTTCTCTGCAGAGGTGTAGCCGTTGGATTGCCACGGCTTATCATATCTGGTTATCGAGAAACCAAATTCTTTTCACGGACAACCCTATGTCTTCCCTCAGGATTATGAGGAAAATCATATCTTTGGTCACGGACTGTGCCCGGGTTGGTTCTGACGTCTCTGGCCTCTGGGGATCCCCTGCTGCTTCGGCAGCGAACCGACATTCGGTGTTCATCTCCTGGGATCCCCCTCCTACAGGGTTTGTCAAAATCAATTTTGATGGTAATGTCCGTGGCAGAGCTGCTGGTTCTGGTTTTCTCATCCGTGGCCCTTAGGGTGAGCTTCTGGGAGTGGGTGCTTTTGGTACTATTGACTCCTCCGTCCTGATGTCTGAGCTTTATGCGGCATGGGCGGGCATTTCTTATGCTGTCAGGACTCTTCAGGCCCATAGGGTTTTCATTGAGGGTGATTCCATGTCGGTTATTTCTGGCTGCAGAAGGAGAATTACCATTCCGGCCCTACTAATCCGATGCTTACGGATATTCGTTCTATCCTTAATAAGGTCGACTGTACTTAGATTCGTCACATTTATCGAGAATCCAATTCGGCGGCAGACTGGGTAGCGTCCTTTGTGGCCCAGCATGCTGGATCGTGGTTCTGGAAGCCGAGCGATCCCTGTTCTTCTTTTTTACAGTAAATTTTGTATTCGGATTTTTCTGGGCTGACTTGCACTAAGCTAGTGTGATCGTTCGTTTTTGTAAAAAAAAAAAAAAAAAAAAAAAAACAAAGGTGTTTATGAATTTTTTTTTTTTTTTTTTGGCGGCGCTGGTAGGGGTTGAAAAAAAAAAAAAAAAAAAAGTAGGTAAGAAAAATGATATCTACAAGGGAAAGCGCTTTTCCCGTATTCGGAATTTAAAAACCTGCTGGCGGAGAAGCAGATTCATCCAGAGTGGATTTATCCGGAATAAATCCACTCGTTTATTAAAGATTACAAACGAGATATAAATGACAAACGAGATGCAGTACGTGAATCTCTTGGCCTTGCTACTTTTTCCCTGTTCCTGGCGCTCCCATCGCCCCCATTGCTCCTCACTCTCCCGGCCCCACTGGCCCAAACCCCCTCCTCTGTTCTCTAGATTTCTCGTTCCCATCCGTTAACCTCCAACTCCAATCAAACCCTACCTAACCTTCGGAAAAATCCCTATTTTCCCCCTTCCTCCCAGATCTGATCCCCTTCTTCATGGTTTGATTGGGTCCCCATCAATCGTGTTCGGTTCTCCGAGAGATGCACCCGAGGGTGTCCTCAATGGAGGACGCCAAGGATTCGTTGCAGAGGGCTCAGCCCCGGGTCTTTCCTCTGGTTCTATTGAAGGTTTTTGTATTATTCCTTGCCCTCGGCGTCGGGTTCTCGGTGTTTAGTATGTACATGACGAGGCATTTAGGGGCTCAAGATGTTGTCTTGCAACCGAGGTCCAGCTTCCAGCCGTGTGTCGAGGAGCAGAGCAGTATCGACCGGTGGATCAGACCGCCGTCGAGTTTGATGCATAATATGAGCGATGAGGAGCTCTTATGGCTGGCGTCGTTCGTGCCGCGGGTGAAGAGTTATCCCTTCAAAAGGGTTCCGAAGATCGCGTTCGTGTTCTTGACCAAAGGGCCATTGCCGCTGTCTCCTTTGTGGGAGAAGTACTTCCACGGGCATAAAGGGTTCTACTCCATCTATATCCATTCGCTGCCATCGTACCAGGGAAACTTCACTTCCGACTCGGTGTTCTATCGGAGGCAAATCCCCAGCAAGGTATCATTGTTCTATCCTTATCGTTACGTATTGCATGTTAGGCTCGTAATTTTACATAAGAAAACTTTTTTCGTAGCAGAGCCCATTCTAATAATTTATCATTAACCACGTCCACCGTCTATATATGTATATATAACATCATCATGCTCCTAGCTTTATTTCTATTATATGACCTGGAAATTCATTTGCTATAATGACATACTTTCATCATTTATTTAGAGTACTGCTACCGATCACCGACAAATGATCACTGCTCAGTTCACCGGGGATGTGGCATTTGTGGAATTGGTACCAAACACGGCGGGGTTGGTGGTGTCAGTCGGATCCTTTCTGCGATTGGCCAACCGCCGACTTCCACATTCTGGTGAACTGAGCGGTGATCAGCAGCGGGCGATCTATAGTTTTTTTCCATTGTTTTATATATTCCATCATTCTCTTTCCATTTGTATTTAATGAAATCTAACCTTACATCACCTTCTAGTTACCAACTAATTTTGACAATTAAAGTCTCAATAGTCATTGTATAATTTAAGGGTTGATGCTATTTGATTTCGAGCTAAAAGAGTATTTTTATTCGATCATTCTTTTTGTTTGTTTGTTTGTTTGTTTGTTTGTTTTTCTGTCCTTTTACGCTCATCATTTTAACTTGGAGCTTGTTTGTAACATACATGATTAATCTCTTTGTCATTTCAAATAAGTGAAATTGAACGGCTGCTGTTGGGTTTAAAATTTGACTTTGATTATGTTTGCTTTATTATAACAAACTTGCTGGGCTTTTTTTTGCCTTTCACTGCTATATTGTAATATGACCCTGATGCACCTATAGCTAATAACATTTTGTTTTGCCAAAAATATTCGGGATGTGTGGCTGTACTAAGTCTTTGGCGTGCGGTAAAGCGGGGTACATCCTGCATCTGGTTAAAATTTTGATTTACACTGATTTATCAGTGAATGTACAATGGCAAAATATAAGGTCATAACTTGGAGCCATCACAATGTTTAGGATCAAAGACATACTGTGTGCTGGACGCTAGGTTAGATCTTGGAGTCACTGCTAAGATCTTCTTCTTATGAACATATGAAATCATATAATTTAGAGTAGTTAGCCCAATATCATGGCCTACAATGGAGCTTCCTTTGCCAGAGTTCATTCTTTGGCAGCATACATGAAAATAGAGCTTCCTGTCTATATCTTATATATGTATATGCAGTTTAGTGACATATGCAAGTACCGATTGCTTTCCCTGTTGGCCAGGCATCTGGATAAAATAGGATTTGCAGTTTGCACTTCATTTATTTCAACAAGGATAGTGATTTTTGAGCCTTTAATAGCCTTCGCCATGCCTTCAGTTATAACTTGGACAGTCAGGAGTCTAACATCTCTATTCTGACCCAACCAACTACATGAGGTCTCTACAACTAAATGATCAAATTTGTTGCTGAGAAACTTTTTTTTTTTTTTTTGAACCTTTAATGGCCTTAGTCAGAGACCTACTATCTGCCCCCAAAGCCTAGTTGTCTTTTCTTTTTCCCCTGAAATGTGTTAGGGGCACTCTCACTCTGAAAGTTATAAAGTGAAGGAGTTTCTTTTTTTATTGGTCTTGAATCTTGACTCACAGTTGATAAAAGTTATCTTTAGTCTTGAGTATATGGCATCATATTCATGTTTTCGTAGGTAAGATTCTGTTAATTAAGGCAAAGCAAGTTAAAGGAGTGAAAAGTGGCAAGGATGAGCATTGGATCGATTTAAACTGATGTAAATTGAGTATAAAGCAAAAACTGAAAAAGAAACTCCAATACTTTATGATAACTATTTCAGAGGTTTTGATATTATGTGGCTAGTTTATAGAAGTGAAGTGTACCGTGAAAAGCAAAGCATTTCTTATTATTATTACCGCTAGAAGTTTTGGTTGGTTGCAGAATACATTGTTTACTTTTGGAAAGTAAATATGGGCTTGGATTGCTATGGTTATGCATGGGTCAGATATAGTAATTCTATGATCAAAAACCATATAAGTAGAACAGCGGCAGGTACAATGCTTGGCTTTCGTGTTGATTTGTATCAAGCTGTTCAGTATACTGGCATCAGGTTTTTCCAGTGCCTTTCAGAATGGTACGACTGAAATGATGCTGTTTGTCTGGAGAACATTTTTTTTCATCTTCCTCTTAAGCTGTACCAGCTATTGAAAGTCAAGGCTAGCTGATAGGTTCTTAGTTAAAGGCTCAACAGTTTCTTTTTGATTTTATAAATAGAAGATTGGCCGTGATTCAAGATATCCATGATAAAATTAATTTCAGATTTTGATCATATGGCTAGTTCCCATCTAGTAGATCATCTTTTAGCTTTGTAAAGAACAAAACTGTCACACCCTGAACCTGCTACCTAGTCCGGGCTCATGATATGGCCACATACCCTTAAAGTGGGACCTTAAGAGCATGCAAGGCTTGTTGATCATTACAATTAACAATTCATGTCATAACTCAAATGAAATATATATTGCATTATCCTCAAATATGAATTTGTCTATTACATTTACAGGGGTACAATCAAACTCTCTCTAGTGTATCTCTCTCTCTCTCTCTCTCTCTCTCACAGTCTCCCAAATAAGGCTCTGTAATAATATCCTCAAGCTTCATAAAAAGATATGGTAAATGTGATATGAGCTTACAACTCAGTAAGAATCCCTATGCATAGATTTGGATATGTAGTAAATATCTATATAATAATCAAATAATAGGTACATTAAAATAAAAGTTATATCATGCTACAAAATACCATGTCACAAACCATATCAATCATAAGAAAGATTTCAAAATAACTTCATCTTTGTTAATTACAGCATTGGACTATACCACATCGGTGTCACATACTGGATCACCATACCACCGCATGCCAATGATATGTACCATAATCTTCATAGTACTTTGTGTATATAAACCTTCCTAGTACTTTGTATATATAAACATAGTTTGGCCATCATCTTTAAGCTAAGACTTGTTCTCACACTAATACCATATGTTATAAATCTAGTCTAGTCATCATCTTAGGCCAAGACTGGTTCTACACGGTACCTTAAATCTAATTATTACCTTAGGCCTTGCTAGTGCCAAATGTCAAGTTGGGCCTAGCTATCACCAATGGCCAAGACAGGCTAGAACTAGTGCTACGTATCATCAATCAAATCTGTATCATGTGTTATAAACTTAGTTTGGCTATCATTTTAGACCAAAGCTGGTTCTGTACTAGTGTCTCAAATTTGGCCATTACCTTGGGTCTTACAGTGCCATATCACCAACATCCCCATGAGTAATGTACATGTCCATCTTTCAAATCGACTTCATCAATCCTTGAATGTTTTTAATAGTCGAAATGTTTCAAATTCGATTGGGGAAATGGCTGGAGGGGCAGTGATGGCAGCCAGGGCAATTGGTTGACTAAGAGGAATTCGATTGGGGACTCTAGCAATTGAAATCAATTGAAAGGAAAACAAGGTAAAACAAGGCATGGTTATGGCTGAACAGAAGCTCACTTGGAGTCATCGATGGTTACCAAAGATTAGGTTGGTCAAATTTAATAAGAATCCAGGATGGGAAGGAATTAGTTGCTTACTTGCGACCATTGTTGGTTGCCAACATTAGAGTGGTTGGGGGCGATAACGGTATATAGGGTTTTTCACTGGACTGCGAGCAGCGCAATAGTGCTTCTAAGCAAAGACTCGCAAGCTTACGGTGTCACAACGATGACAAGGCCCTAGCCAAGAAATAGAGCTCAGTGGAGCTCAAGCCCTAGCAGTGGCAGAATCGAAAGAAGAGGAAAGAGAATAAGAGAGGAAAGAGAATAAGAAGAAGAGAGAGAGAGAGAGAGAGAGAGAGAGAGAGAGAGAGAGAGAGAGAGAGAGAATGGCCATGAAGGCGGAGGGGGTCAAGGTCTTATTTATAGATGGTAGGTGTTCCTTCTTACGTGGTTGGCAAGCAGCGAGGTCGTTAGGGGAGGTCATTGGGCCATATGATGGCCTTTGCAGTCATTGGTGGAAATGGGTGGTGGCCAATGGCTTGGGTGTCAAAGAGAAGGTATGAAGGTCATCTTGATGATGATGTACTTTACTAAGGATGCCAAGTTAAGGTGGCAAACCGAATATGAGGGCATCCAAATGGCTTGATGCATCGTTGACTCTTGGGAGGACTTAAAGTGGAAGATCAAGTCCCAATTCTTGCTAGGGAATGTGGAGTTCATTGCTTGGCAGAACCTAAGGCATCTTCAGTAGATAGGTATCATTCAAGAGTATGTGAAACGATTCTCAATTGGATGTCTGAACATGTCTGACAAAGACAAGTTCTTCCACTTGCTAGAGGGCTTGAAGTCTTAGGCCCAACAAGAGCTGCAATGGAGGGGTGTCTCCAGCTTGGTGTCTACTTGAGCTACAATCAAGCACTTGACAGATTATCTCCCCTTCAACTCTCAGAAAAAGATGTCAGCTTAGAACACCATGACAGTCCAAAAGTCAGCAAAAGGGAAAGGTGTTTTGAGTGAAGAGGCTAAGCCTATAACTAGCATACCCCAAAGTTTGGATGATTCTTGTGTAGAGGGCCACACATGGTGAACAACTGCCCCCATACGCAAGCTTTCAATGCCCTGTAAGCTAGTGTGCAAAAGCCAAATCAGCCATAACCACAACAGCAGCGACAACGACAAGGAGTAGGCTAAGGGCCCGTGCTTGGGTGCACTCAGGTTGCTCAATGCCAACAAGGGTCAATTGGGTAGGAGAATAATTCAAACCCTCCAAGAAGCAACAATAGTCAAAGCGATAATTATAATCGAAGCAACAACAGTCACAGTCATCAAAGCAGTAGTAATTAATAACGCAACTAGCTCAATAGCAATAGCAGTCCAGCCCTCAGACTGCTAAGCTCTTGTATGTGGAGGCAGAGCTTAATAGCCGAACAAGCGAGGCAAGGGTGGACATGAGGGCTAAACATAATTTAGTGACTAACCTGCCTCGGGCTCAAATTAGAGGACTCGTTCTATCATAGAACTAGCAAGGGATGTGCCTGTTTGAATCGAATCGTGGAGTGGGAAGGCCACCTTCATGTTAGTTCACTTGAGCAATTCACAGGTCATGTTAAGAATGGAGTTCCTTCAGGCTGCTAGGGTGGTGTCCATGCCCTTCCCAGACACTTAGGTAGTGTTTGAAATAGGGGATAAGAGGGGATATCCAAAGGATATTCCCTCTTATTCCCAAAAGCTATAACTATAAGGGATAGCAGAGAATAAAGTTAACCAAAGGGATAATCCATGGTTAACCATGGTTAACCATGGGATATCCCCTCAATTTATTCCCTAGAGAATGCAGGAATAGTTGGTTATCCCTTCAAATAAGAGTAAAAAAAGGTTATCCTATGGATTTACCTTTTTGCATTTGATATGATCAATGGGATAGCCAAGGGATATCCCTAGGGATAGCCAAGGGATATCCCTAGGGATAGCCAAGGGTCCCTAGGGATAGCCAGGGGATAAACTCTATCCCGTACACTTATCCATGGATAATATTTTTCCTATCAAACACTACCTTAATGCATGATGGGGGATAAGTCTCCTTGCGCAATGTAGTCTGGCAGCAAGCTTGGGAGGGAATGTAACTGATCTTTTTCCTCTAGCTGAAGGAGTTAAGAGGAGGGAGATGGCATATGTGGCCACCATTAAGTTGGAGATGGAGCTGAGAAATATGAACATTCTCCCTCCTAAAGTATTGCAAATCCTCCAAGAATTTGAGGACGTGATGCTAGCCAAGTTGCTAAAGACTTTGTTGCCTTGGTGGTTGGTGGCTCACAAGATTGAGCTAGAGCCAGGAACAAAACTCCTTGCTTATGCTCCTTACTGCATGATGCTTTCAGAGCTAGAAGAACTTTGTAAACAACTTGATGAATTTTTGAAGGTTGGACTTGTCTATGTCTCAGTCTCCCCTGTGTTCGTTTTTGCCTTGGTTTCCATCATTGGTATGCATTGGCTGGCTTCCTCTCAGTGAGAAAGGGAGGAGAAAAAAAAAAGAGAGGAGGCAATTGTGCACGAGTTCTCACAAAGGGAGGAAAAAAGGGGGTACTGGGGAGCTAGGTCACCTTGTCTAGGGCCCAGGTTGGTTCCAGACTGAGTCTCAGGCTAATGTCTCCCAGGGTATTACAATAAAGATCCTATGCATCATTTTATATATAAACAAAATTCTCATAGAAGTATAGGAAGGCAAATATGTCGGCACAGCAGGGTTTTCATCTTATACGGATCATCCATTAATAGGAGTGGACAAGCCAAGTCATCATAGATAATTTGATGACTACATGATGGTTGGTGTTACTGTAAGGTAATTACTGGATTGGTTTGTGCACCTAAATATATAGGGTATGGAAGCAACAGTTAATACTAAAATATTAAAAGCTAGCAACTTTTATCTGCTATGTATTTGATCCATTACAAGAATAAATTTGCAGGTGATGGTCGTTGTTAATTTATCAAGCATATTCATTTGTTCATGGAAAATTTGTAAGCATTTTTAGACTTCATGATCAAGCTTGGTGGCCATTCAATGTCTAGCAATTTCATCATTGTGGTGTTCGTTGAGCATCACACAAAAAGAATATGATTGTCAGTAGAAAAGATACTCTGATGCACTGATTGTTTCTTTTATGTTCCGTTGTCTGAATCGTCCCCCTTATTTGTAACCTGTAATAACTTGGAATTCTGATCTGCAGGTATCTGAGTGGGGTAAGATGAGCATGTGCGATGCTGAGAGACGACTCCTGGCAAATGCGCTGCTAGATATTTCCAATGAGTGGTTTGTTCTGCTGTCTGAGACATGCATCCCTTTATATAACTTCAGCATCACCTACCAATATCTGATGAGATCTAGGCACAGTTTTGTGGGGGCTTTTGATGATCCAGGACCTTATGGAAGGGGACGATATGACTGGAACATGGCACCTGAGGTCAACATCACACAGTGGCGTAAAGGCTCTCAGTGGTTTGCAGTTAGTCGGAAAATTGCGGTCAATATAGTGAAGGATATCAAGTACTATGCAAAGTTTGAAGAATTCTGCAAGCCTGAATGTTATGTGGATGAGCACTACTTTCCTACCTTTCTCACCATTGAATCACCACATCTTCTGGCTAATAGAAGTATTACCTGGGTAGACTGGTCTAGGGGTGGTGCTCACCCAGCAACATTTGGTAGGGCTGATATTACTGAGACATTTCTTAAGAGTATTATTGGGGGCCCTTCTTGTCCATACGATGACCAATCCGCATCCTTTTGTTACCTCTTCGCCAGGAAGTTTGCTCCTGGTGCTTTGGAGCCTCTTCTACAACTATCACCGAAGTTGCTTGGATTTGGTTAGTCAAGTTGAGATATGGATGCCTAAGACGCTAATGTTTCATGCCCCCATGATTATTGGTTTGGTTCCAGGAGATCTGCATTGGAATCATTCTTCAAGGGAATTACCAGACCTATCTCAGTATGAAACCCATGATTTTTTTCCCTCCAACTTAACCATTATCGTTCTCTACACTTCCTCTGTATAGCAAGATACTGGATATGGAACTGACAGTACTACTCTAATGACAGTTTCATTTACATGATTTGTTAGAATGAATTGATTAATGCTGCTCTATTTTGCTTGCTCCAGCATGTTCAATTTCCTGCATGCAAATATTTATCAAATTTATATTCTGCAAGTTTGTTGGTTATTCTAACAAGCTTGTTGTTTTATAATAATTCTGATTGGCACAATTATGTTGGCTGGTTGATTCCTTTGTTGTTGCATGAAATCTAACTCTTTAATAAAGATAATTTCCAACGTGACCAAAGTGCTTATCTCATTATTGCGAAGAGATATGATCAATTTGGTCAGTTAACTTACAGAATATAGTGCTGGTGTAAAGTCTTTGTGCACCGGAGGTGATAAAGCTAGCGCGCACCGATCCCATTGGCATGCATGTGGTGTATGCGTGCGCGCATGCCAAAGACAAAGACATGAACATCTTTTTTGCCTTTGGTGCGCATGCGCTGCGCACTAATCATTACGCCCAGTGCAGCAAGACTTTTTGGCATGGGTAGCAAACCTCACATGAAAGATATGGATCAAACTGTCCTTTGTCTGGCACCTAATCTGGATGTGAGCTTTCCAAGATCAGCCCAGTGCAAGCTTTGATACTCAGAGCTGCAGAAGACCACATTTGACATCATATGAACAGTGTGAATAATTCCTTTTAATCTCATCCATAAAAGATCATGTGGTTCTGCGTGTATGCCTGCATTCCAAGGCCTGGAACCTAAGCATCTCCACCTCAGAAGAAGAGGGGAAGAAAAAGGGCCACAGTGGAAAGATGGAGCAGAAAAAGTGATTGATAAATCTGGCGCTGCCAACGGGGAACTCGCCGTTCTCCCGAGGGAGTGATCCATAGTCTCAGACCCCTTGATAAATTAGTTCAGGTAGAGGAATGTTTGTATCAACAAAGCAGCTCCCCCAAGCCAAAGACTCAGAAGGGGCTCTTCAAGGCATCCAGAGAAGTTTCTGAACCTTGCTTTTAGTGATGACTTGTTAGGAGCAACGTAAGTGATTAGAGGATCATTCTTTTCAGAGTTGATGTTTCTTTTAATCAATGTTCAATGCTATAATTATGGAATGTGATATAATACTGAGTGACAGTGGAATTGTTATTCAGCCAGGAAATTTTCATGATGATATATAACTTGATATTTTATGATGCCTGTCTAAAAACTTTAATTCAAAGAAAAGAAAAGAAAAGACAATCTAAAGACGTCCATGGAGTGCAAAGCAAGAAATGATAAAGAGGTCATCATTTCCTTGTTTTAAAATCTTCCTTTAATGAAGTAAAAATATGAAGAAATCAACTCGATGATTTTAGAAATTAATGAATTGGTAGTCTGCTGGTTTTTGATTCCTTCAAAGACTAGATTACTGCAAGAGAAAATTCAAGGATTGCTTTGAACTCATTGAAGGTTCACTAGAAAGCAAGCAAGAAGCGCTGCTTTCTGATTTCTGAAACTGAAAGAGGCATCCATGCATGGCTTGAGAAGAACAAGAATGATGAACAGCTCAACAGGTTCTTCTCTAAGCACCACTATGATGCAAATAGTGGAGAGCATGCTTGTTTCTAGTAAATATCTATCAATCTTATACGCGAATTTGAGCAATTCTGATCCTGATGCTGGCACTTAACATCAAGAGGACAAGCAGCTTGGCAGCAGCATCATGGGGTCATGGCCACCAGGTGCCACCTTTGCACTTGAATGATTTCCAAATGGTTACCTGACAAGCAGAGTACTCCAAGAAATTTAACTTTTGTAGCCCGGTTAAGGCTCTCTATCAATAAGCAAGAACGGAAAATTCAACATATATTTCTATTTCCTATTCAAAGAAGATGGATTACACCGCAGACATATTCCAGCAACGCTGGCAGACATATTCCAGCAACGCTGAGAACTAGCTACAGTTTCTACCATTCCACCAAACCTTGCTGCGTATCAGAACTAATCAACAGCCTTAATGTTTATTCTGCTGTGTTCCAGTAAAGGTGCCAATACATCGCACAAGAAGAAGCTTGTATTTTTTTTTTTTTTTTTTTGTGGATAATTTTCAAATTTGCTTAAGATGCTAGTTGGAAGATTTTATTTGAGCCGTGTCACAAGAATACATCTTCCAGCAGCGTACAAGAAGCTCATGGAGAACTACAATGGTACCCCCATTCATACCCTAATGACAAATGCACCAATGCTAGCATCCTACTGTGTCCCTCCAATTCAGGTACACCAGCCCTGCCCGGTAGTGTATGTAAGCCCCAGCAACGACCAGCACATGGAAGAGCTGGTGACTATGTCCTGCAATGTCAAATTTTCCAGGCATCCAACGCTCCGGAATTCTTGTGGCATATACCACAGCTCCTAATCCATACAAAAGCCCCATCAACACCTCATATCCAGCTGTGTGAATTGCCTCTGGCTGATTCCAGAAAACTGCCAACTTGTGCAACACCGGCACCACCCCTGATACACCCATGCCGAAGAATAGGCTTGCCCTTATGACCCGGAACTCCGGGTTCTGGAAAACTGGGAAGAGTGAAGCACAGGTGGTGGAAATGCCAAGAATGGTTATAAAGCTGAGGTAGAGGTTGCAGAAGAAGGGGTTGCACATGAAAGAGTAGTACACCATGGGGTAGAAGGATGTCGTGATGAGGACAGCAATTCCAGCATAATCAAGGCGCAGCATTATGTATGCAAGCCGTTGGGAGTGGCACGATAGAAGGTGACACGCACTGCTGGCAAGAAGGCAGAACATGGCTCCACCTAGAAAGGCAAAAAAGGGCCACCGTGGAATTGGCCTTACCAGCAGTGGTGCTATCATGTTAGCCACATCCTCCTTAAAGCTCCACTGCATAATAATCACATGAGATGGGAGTTAGTGTCTCTGGCGATAATTCATGAAAGAATGATGAACAGAGACCATTTCAAAGGTTTTCGTAACGTGACAATGACTGAATGCTTAAATTATGTAGAACAGCGAATGATTGATAACCACAAAACCAATTAAATATATTGGACGCAACAGGCAAGGACTCTTAATAAACTTTGCATTTTTGCTGAAGATAACTATTTCTGTCTCCTATATTTCCAATCTGATTAGAAAGAAAGATGCCCAAATTTGTCTATATACTTTTGTCATGGGAAGGAGTATGCATAGCGTTTGAGAATGTCATGTTTGTATTCATTCCCATAATTGAAGATCAGTGGAAAATATGCACGTCGACTTTGTGAAATCAAACACATTTGCAGAATTTTAAACTGTTAATACTATTAGTCACCAAATATGTTCATGTAAAGACAAATTTCACAAAATAAATGCAATTTACTAGCTGAAATTTGAATTAAGACTGTGAGAATCCACAAGAGCACATACACTTGTCTGATTTGTGTGGCTAAATATCTGAGGCAAACAATTTGAGAGAAGTTCCAGAAGGTGCAAGCGGGGTAGAGACGGAAACATGTCCATAGAAGGCAAGGAGGTCTTGAATTCATCTTTTAATCTTTGTAAATCAGGTAAGTGAGGCAAAGAAGGAAGACAGGCCACAATTTCTGACTGGATCTTTTGTAAGTCAGCTTTTTTCACTGCATCTGGCAAATGTTGTAATGACTGGAGATCTACCACCTGTGGAACCTTCATTGCAGTGTATATGGTCAAAGCAAGAAACAGAAAGAACCCAATCAGGTGCCTGAATCATTAATGTAAATGGTGTTAGTAACAAACACAAGCTTTCATAAATCACTAAATAAAATCCGCATAAAATTGCTCAGACAGTATTGATCAAATATTTGAAACAACTAAGCTTGACAACAAGCAACGAGGAGAAGTATATACCATATATATATATAACAAGCTTCCTACAAGTAGTCTTATGATACATGATAATTGAATTCCTAGTGATCAGTAGTTAAAGGTGCCAGGAATTGAAATAGGACTTCTGAAGAGCTACCAACTATTTGCTGATTTCTTTACATGTTCATTGTTGTTCGTAAAAGACTAATCTTGGATCTTCATTGGTAAAGTTCAACGGCTTCAATCCCTTATTCACACTCCATTTGCACAAAATTACTTCCATAATCATGATCCCTTTTATCATTTAAAATTTGACATTCTGAAGTCAGATTGTTTAGAAAATGTTTCATGGCCAAATCACTCATTGATCAGTGAGGCATCATATGGAACTACTAAGCATAGCCATTGCACCTTTCCTTGAGAGAACTATGGATGACCACTGATAGCATTGCTATGCTTAAGCATAATTCCTTTTGTATTATAAGTTTGAAAATATAAAGTTGGATTTATCTAGAAGATGTTTGGTGGCTAGAGAAGGACCTAAATGAAAGGCATCTGGTGAGAAGAAGGGAAATTCTACTCAATTTTTTTTTTTTTTTTTAGCATTTCACTAAAATTTATGATCACACATGACAACCTATTTACAGAATGCTATTTCTTTTTCTCCAAAAGATCATATATGCAATTTCTCTGGTATGTCCAGTCAAGAGATAACAGAAACAAAAATGAACAAAAAAGGAAAATATGATACTTGAAGAATAGGCGGAGGCATGGAGAATGTGCTGACAAGAAGGAAATAGCCTAGGATCCATCAAACACAACACACATGGGAGTCCAAGCAGAAGAAAAATAAATCCTTAAAAGATCAAATCCTGAGGATGGCCTAAGTTCAACATGTACAAGCTAAATTTATGATGGCAGCCCCAAGGAACCAAGATCAATAATAAACCTTCGATTGCTTTGACTAATGGTAAGTTCATTTTGAAGAAAAGCAATCTCAAACAATCTACAAAAACCATATATTAGTTACATACTATAAGACTGCTCATCTAACCCAAACTCGAAAGAAATTATGAAAAATGTCCTCGAAACATAAAAAGCCACCGCCTTCCAATGTCATATATCACCATCACAGATTGGCAATTTGGTGAAACTAGTATTGAGACAATTTGTTTTGTTACATATTTCCATTCTCTAATTCATTCTCTGTGATTCCACCTTGAATCATGCAGATCTGATCCATGACCAAATGGCACTTTTGCAGCAACAAAATCTTAAGGACTTCCATAATGCAAAATCCATCCCCCCCTTTTTTCCCCAAGAAGCAACGAATTGCCTTGTATTATGAACTGCAGCATATGAGTGTTGTTTCATTTACATGAGTATATCTTGGCAAGAATCACGATTTATAAGCCCAATTTTTTTTCAAACAAACCCGACCTATTCAAACCGTGGATATCTAATCCTTCATCAAGGTTACATCAACTAAGTTAAAAGCATAAACTAGGATACAACAGCAACTTCTTATTTCTTAATCATGCCATACCCAGCTAGAATTGCTCCGGGATAAGTTTCTTCCTCCATAAATTGCAAAGCATGGTAAAATTATGAATCAATGGTAAAATTTTGAGCCATGGAATTATATTAAAGGGACTAAATTGCAGGCCCTTTTTTTTCTTTTTTTGCAGTGTAGGTGCACGACATTAATACTTTAGGGCTGCATATATACACCTGTCGATTCGGATTATGTCGAGCGATCTAACAAATTGGTTGGATCGATAAAGTTAAGATTTTTGAAAGAAACTAAGATAATATGTACGCGTGAATCCGGATAATAATGTCTCCTTTGCTCCCAACCCCAAGTTTTTGTCTGTAATCACGTGATATTTTACTCTACACACCAGACACAAATTCAAAATCCACCAGCAAAGATGAAAACATCACCGAGTAAACAAGAAATTCAATGAAAATGATCCGATCTTTGGTGCATAGACAAGGGGGAAAACGGATTTTTTAAAAAAAAAGATCTTTGGCAAATTAACAGAAGGATTAATCAGAAAAAATCCGATCTTTGGCAAAAATCGATAGAGATTCTTACGTCCAAACATTGAGGGTCTCGTTGTGGATCGTAAAGATGCTGAGTAGGGTCTGCTTCAGGGGCCACTCGGAACGGTAGTAGCGCAATATGTACTCGTTGTCCTTGAGATAGGAGGGCAACGAATGGTACTCCACCAGCTGGTATTTCACCCGCATCCAGAGCCTCCTCCCCTTGTTTTTCTTCCTTCCGGAGAAGCTCTCCAACTCCGCACCCTCCATCAACCCCTCAGGACAAATGAAGAAGAAGAAGAAGAAGATCCGACCGAAAAAGAAGAAGCTCTCCCAGCCCAGGTAAGGGAAAACAAAGATGGACAAAGCCTCCGAAGCCTCGACGCGAAAGGGGGGAAGGAAGCCCCAAGTTGCGCCGTTTATTTATAGAAACGACCAAGTCTAAGAAAGGAACGGGGGCTGCATCCAAAGCTCTCAGCTCTCGATGAGAACGCAAAGAGGCGTAGGATTTGCCTCGGATCCCACCCCGCATCCGGGCTTCTCGTAGCTTCGGATTAGCTCCATCACCCGTCGGATCAGCCGTGGACCACGCAACTCTGGCCGCACATCTCGAGCGAAGAGGCGTAAAAGAAGCGATTGATTCGTGCAGCGGACCGTCAAATCCGAATAAGGCGGACCCGGTCCCGTAAGCGTATGGCTTTTGCTTTCCTAGCATTGGAGAAGGATCCGATCCTACACTGGGCATAGATGTTCCACACGTGTACCCAAGTCAAGTCCCAAGACTTCAACACGTGTCAAGACCGCAATTTTATCTCGGGTTCCATTTTTATATTTTGTTTTTTAATTAATCTACCACGCTTTGGAGCTGATCCGGATTCTTGTGTTAGCTCGATGGTAATTGACGAAGGACGTGACGGAGCCTAGTTGGCTGTCGATGCAAAACACCAAAGAGCGTTTTTCCATGATTGCGTTCCTCCACGACGGGGAACGAGGTGAGTTTCAGGCTCGTTCTGAGGACGTTGGAGGATGTGATTGGGTGAAAAGGCTGAATCCTGTAGGACATGGAACATTTTGGCGGGAAGGAACCACGATCAGGATGTCACCTCGTCTCGAGATAAACGAAATGCCAAGTTTTGAAATTTTCTTGCGGGCGGTTCGTCCAAGTCGACGCTCCATTTTGAAATGTTCTTGCGGGCGGTTCGTCCAAGTCGATCAGGAACGTATTCGTTTGGTAAAGGACAAACGTAGAATCTCGTCCTTAGATTTGCTGCTAATTTAAACGGTCGTCACACGGTTGGCATTGTACATATACCTAGATCTTGATAATGGTTCTATGTTTCCGCACATGATAATATCTGCTTCAGAAAATTACTACTGGACTGGGATTCATTAAATATAAAATCGCCTTCAAATCAAGCGCATGTAGACCACGTTTATTTATCTAGTAGATAAAAAAAAGGTTTGAATAAATAAAGTAAAAAATTACATTAGTTTTCTAAAAATTATTTTTTATTTTTTAATTATCATTTTTTTTAATAAATTAGTTATTTAAAGCTTGTTCGTTGTTACTTGTGAACTCTTTTTAAAACAAAGAAGTAGAATGCTTAACTTTTCTTATAATTTTTTTAAATTTTTTAAATAAAAAAAGTTTCTCGTATGCTATTATCGATTTTTTTTTTAAAAAAAAGTCATTAAAAACTTTTACATGCATGACCATCAAATAATGCTTTGAGGCATAGTTTACACACCTTTCCTTTCTATGCATACTTAGTCTTCATTTGCAAGAGAAAAACTCATTCTTTATGTTACTAATGTTTCTTCCTCTTTTCCTTAGGGGTCATTCTTCTAACATTCGATGTTATATCATCATATCTTAAAGATAAATTTTCATAAAAGTTCAATTGTTGGATTTAATATGCCTGATTTTGAAGTGGAGAGATTTGTTTCCTTCCTCTTGAATGATAAAAGAGACTCATTCCCTTTTACATACCCTGAATTCTTACGAGAGACTGCAAATTCTTGGCAATATTGGATCTCTCTTTGAAAAAATTCAATCTAAATTAATTTCTTGAAAAGATTAACTTTTATCAATGCAGTCCTCTTGATTCTTTCATCTCATTTTATATCCATCTTCAAGCTTTTTAAATGGATTCTCATCAAAATTGAAGAGCTCATAGAGCTTTTTTATAAAAAGGCAAAGAAATCACCTAACACTTCCATTGCCTTATCAACTTGGAGGTGATTTGCAAACCTAAAAGGGAAGATGCCTTAAGATTGAGGATATGTGTATCTTCAATAAGACATTATTGCCTAAATAAGTTTGAAAAGTATATATATTTCCTATCTTATTTTTGACCTTAGAGGACTCTAATCAAATAAAACCTATTATTTCAGTAAAAAGTTGGGACTAAACCCGGAAAAGTATCCTCTTCTCTTTCTTTAGCTCGGAAAGATATTGCTCAAGATTTAAGTCCTTTTTGAAATTACACTTTTTTTAAATTCAAAAGTGACTCCTCTATTAGATTTTGAAAAAATTCTTAGGTCAAAGATATTCTTTTTAGCTCCCTTTTTTTCTAAGCTCTACGGTTATTGTGTTAAAGCCCTAGTTTCTTTCTCCTTGAGTAGAAGAAGATAGTGTTAATGTATCAAGCTTTATGAACCTTTATCAAGCATCCAATATTCCCAATTTTTTAAGTTAAAAGACGTCTTGAACTTCATAAGACCTTTGGGGGATAAATACTCGCTAATTTTAGAGACCCTCAAGGTTTTGATCCTATATCGTGAATTCTTTTATAAGTTTCTTAACTAAGGAGGTGTGACTTAGCTACACCACATAGCCATTTGGCAAGTGATGATGCTTGATAAAATTAAAGTTATTGCTTAGCTCATTCTTAGAAATCAATAAATTGAAGAGCTAGAAAATGTTGTTTGACAGTTTAAGTGCGCGATGTGTGAAGCTATTATGGAAATTGCTTCTCATTCTTTTTTTTCTTTTCCCTTCTCCTAGAATTGTTGGAGTCTCTTAGCTAATCATATTCACCTCACTTTCAAACCTAAAGAACCTTCATCATATATGTGGATGGTATGGATGGCTTGAAGGTGGTTATTCATTCGATTTCACCGCTAAGACTTTTTTTGCTTTAGGCTGCTCCTTTTTTTTTAAAAACCTTACAACTCTTGTGATTATTTTTTGAATGGAAGGACTCTTGAGGGTTATGGTACCCTGAAATTCCTTCACCACGCTTCCTAACTCTACATTCTTCTCTTATACTTCTATCTCTTCATAAATCTAAAGGATCTTTTCCCTATTTACCGGCAAATGGGGGAGAAAGAAAGAGAGAGAGAAGTGAGTTTACACTTGATCATGCAGGATCACGCTTCCTGGGACATGATTAAGCTTTCTCTATCTCTAGTCCAAAAACTCGTGATGATCTTTTGCACTAAAGTTCCGACCCTCATCTTTTTCCAAGATTTGCTTTTCCTCTCAAAATCATTGAACAACATTCTTTGTGCGACACCAAACTAGCTCCTTCTGTTAACTCTCTTTTTCACTACATTGGCAACCAAACAAGGTATTGATGGGAAATTATATTTTATATGAATCAAATTCATATATCACGTAACAAAGAAAAAAATAAATACGAATTCAATTCCCAAAGCCCAAGATTTTTAGGAATAGATTCAATTAACAAGAAATAATACATTAAATAATAGATCATACATGTATTCTTTATTGGGGATGAAGCTTGATGAAGCCGATATACGATTTACCACTAGTCGTCTATGCGTTCGGCCTCTAATGGTGATCCACACGAAGATCTTTGGATGATTCCTCCAGGATTAGATGATAACCTTCTTGCAAGGGGTGCTAGTGCCTCTTTCCTTTTCAATTGATTTTTCAAATCAAAAAAAAAAAAATCTTGATCAATCAAGAGAGAGAGACATCCTAGAGAGAGAAAGAATATTTAGAGAGAGAAAGTGGGTGTTACACATTCAAGAGAGAGAAAAAGGAGGAGTTAGATTTCTATTCAAAGGGGGTGTATTCCTTCTTTTATACAGAGATGGTTATGCGGTTCCATAAAAAGAGGGATTTGTTTTAACCACCTAAACATTCAACCATATCAAGTTGATAACAAATTATCCTAACAAATTTAGGATATTTATACAACAAATTATCCTAACAAATTTAAATACTTTTATCATGATAATGTTAGGATTACAACCACCAAACGACATCCCTAAAAAATAAAAATTAGTTATCCCATGAAACCAACATCCCAACCTTGGATTTGCTTCATGATGATGCCCCAAATCGTGGCGTTCCCTCCTTCATGATGTGGAGATGGGTCATGTCCATCACATGGACATGGATCCATCCTCCACGTGGCACGATTTTAGCCCTCGATTCAATTGGGCTTCCATAAATCAAATCATGCCATCATATGGATCCAATTAAATACCACATTATTAATCTCAATTAATCTAAGCCATCCATCACATGATCAAGCCTAATTGAGTATCCAATTAATGAATTTCATATATACATCACATGTAAAAAAGGTCTCTCTTGAATACAATATTCTTTCCTCTATGATGAATCCTATCCATCAATTTCATGTTCTCTCATTAAATTGAGTCAAACCCAATCATAATTAATTATTCATCTAATTTGAATTAAGTTCAATTTAATTTTATTTTAACTTCATCCAAAATCTTCTTAATGCGTGTGATCCATTAGGTCCCTTGACACATTGGTAATCATATCCCTAATATTGACCCTAAGGATGACTTGATCAACACCTTGTCCAAGTCAATTCTTTAACAAATCAACTCTTTGATTAAGTAAAAAATTCATGATTATAGATCATGAGCGGTCTCTAGCAAAGCATCATGACCACCCAAGTATTAAGGGTTTGTTGACGTGGTCATCAACACCTGTCCATGAACGGTTACCATAGATTCAATCCTTCATACATATCCCAGATCAATCAGTGGTATGGAATGTGTCAACTATGTAATTGATCTTTGTTTACTTGATCTCAGAAAAATTGACTCATATGAATTAGAACTTCGAAACCATTTTGAATTTCAACTCAACCTTGCAAGGATTTAATAGTCAATTTAATCCATCAAGTGGCCGTGGGATATAACCCTTTCTATCAAGGGAGACAAATCCTGTCTTGATCAAACACCACCTTCATGTGCTTCATATCATATCCAATCGATACCATATTTGCCATCCGTGGCTAAACGATGTTTGCATATCGTCAAAGCATGATATTCCATATGAGGTGCAATGAAGATCTCAAGTCAAAGGATCACTCGCACCACCATCATCAGAGATCAACCATCGACACTATATAGAATATCCATATGGGATCTCTGTGGGTCATCCAATGTATCGTTACAATAACGAACATCCACATCTATCAAGTATCTTCATACTTCAGCTTGCGAGATCAGCTGCTCACCATAAGGGTGAAGATATGCAATATGTGCTAGTCTCATCGGCGTTCGATAGTGTCCAGTCCTGTCTACGCATCGACTAGAAAAATTTAAAGAATTGAACCATAATGTGCAATTTTGGATCTCACAATTTGTAATCTCTATTACAAATTCCATATGCACAGTTCACATTCTTTTGGACTTTATCTCACAGGTAAAATATATCCAAATATATTTATAAAAATACCTGGATAGATAAAGAAACCAATAAATTTGATTTGCATTCATAAAGAAATGTGTACAAACTAGCATCTAATCCGATTGGATCTAGGGCACACACTAACAATCTTTCACTTGCACTAGAGCCAATCACCCATGTATCTAATACCAAGTGACTCAGCATGACTATCATGCTTCTGCTGCGGCAGGACTTTAGTGAATGGATCGGCAATATTGTCATCCGTGGGGACTCGTTCTATTTTTATATCATTTCCTCCCAATGATTTTTCTAATTACATGATATTTTCTGAGTACATGTTTGGACCTCTGATGAGACCTTGGCTCCTTGGCTTGCGCAATAGCTCCATTGTTATCACAATACAAGATATTGGATTAACAATGCTTGGAACCACTCCAAGTTCAGTGATAAACTTTTTGATCCAAACTGCTTCTTTAGCTGCATCTGATGCTGCGATGTACTCGGCTTCAGTTGTAGAGTCGGCGGTCGTCTCCTGCTTGGAACTCTTCCAGCTGACTGCACCACCATTGAGTGTGAACACATAGCCTGATTGTGATTTATAATCATCTCCATCAGACTGAAAACTAGAATCCGTGTAACCCCAAACTATAAGATCGGGTCCTCCATAAACCAAGAACATATCCTTAGTTCTTCGCAAGTACTTAAGGATATTCTTGACTGCCATCCAATGTTTCTCACCAGGATTTGCTTGATATCTACTCGTGATACTCAAGGCATAAGAAACATCAGGCCTCGTACATAGCATCGCATACATAATGGATCCAATTGCTGATGCGTATGGTATCCTATCCATGTACTCTCTTTTTCTTGGGTCTTAGGACTCATGTCCTTGGAGAGATGTACACCATGCGACATTGGCAGGAATCCCTTCTTGGATTCCTCATGCTAAACCGCTTTAGCATCTTCTCTATGTACGTGGATTGGGTCAATCCAAGCAACCTTCTAGATCTATCTCTATAGATCTTTATACCAAGTATATAGGCTGCTTCTCCCAAATCCTTCATGGAGAATTTACCTGACAACCAATCCTTCACTTCTTTAAGGAAGGATACATTGTTTCCTATTAATAATATGTCATCCACATATAATATCAAGAAAATAATATCACTCCCACTAACCTTCTTGTACACACATGGATCATCCTCATTTTTGATAAAATCAAACTCTTTGATTGTCACATCAAATCGGATGTTCCAACTTCTAGAGGCTTGCTTAAGTCCATAAATAGACCTTTGTAGCTTGCACACTTTCTTAGGATCTATGGATTCAAAACCCTCTGGTTGTGTCATATACACATCCTCCTCTAAATTTTCATTTAGGAAGGCAGTCTTGACATCCATCTGCCAGATCTCATAGTCAAAATATGCTGCTATTGCAAGCAAAATCCTTATGGACTTATGCATGGCTACAGGTGAAAAGGTTTCATCAAAGTCAACACCTTGTCTTTGCTTGTAACCTTTTGCAACTAGCCTTGCCTTATAGGTAATCACATTACCATCCATGTCGGTCTTCTTCTTGAAAACCCATTTGCACCCAATGGGTTTTACCCCTTCAGGTGGATCAACCAAGGTCCATACCTGGTTGTCATACATGGAGTCCATCTCAGATTTCATGGCCTCAAGCCATCTCTCAGAGTCAATATTAGACATTGCCTCTTGTAGTTGGTAGGCTCATCATCCTCTATAAGAAATGCATATTTCTTAGGGATGTGAATTGTCCTACTAGATCTACGTAGCTGGTGTGTACTTGGAGCCACCTGTTGCTTTTCATGCAACGTCTGCCTGAATATGGGTTGAGTCTCCTGCTCAACTCCCACTATATTCGGCATATGCTCCATTCCATCTAATCGGTCTTTATTAATTTATGGTTCTTGAGCTTCACTAAGTTCAATCTTACTCCCACTACCCATTGTGAGAATCTCATTCTCTAGAAATGTGCATGTCTTGAGACAAACACCTTTTTCTCAAGTGGGTGGTAGAAGTAATATCCTTTTGTTTGTTTTGGATACCCCACAAAATTACATTTATCAGATCTAGCTTCTAGCTTGTCTGATTCATTACGCTTTACATAAGCGTAACAGCCCCAAACCCTTAAATGATTAAGGGATGGTTTCTTTCCATACCATATCTCATAGGGAGTGGAGTTGACCGATTTAGATGGAACTCGGTTTAGGGTATATTCGGCAGTGTCTAGCGCATAATCCCAAAACATTTTTGGAAGATCTGCAAGGCTCATCATGGAACGTACCATGTCTAACAGTGTACGATTTCTCCTTTTGACACACCATTATGCTATGGTGTACCTGAAGGAGTCCATTGAGGAAGAATCTCATTCTCCTTCAAATAATCTACGAACTCATGGCTCAAGTATTCACCATTTCGATCTGATCGAAATATCTTAATACTCTTGCAGTTTGTTTTTCTACTTTACATCTAAATTCTTTGAACTTTTCAAAGGCTTCAGATTTGTGCTTCATCAAATACACATAACCATATCTACTATGGTCATCTATAAACGTGATGAAATAAGAAAAACCTCCTATGGCTTGAATGTTGATGGGTCCACATACATCCGAATATACTAAACCCAAACATTCAGTTGCTCGCTCGCCTTTTCTGTAAAAGTGACTTGGTCATCTTGCCAAGTAACATGACTCGCATTCCTCAAACGATTCCCAATCGAATGAGCCCAAGTATCCATCTTTATGTAACTTGGTTAAATGATTTTCATTTACATGGCCTAAACGATAATGCCATAGGTATGAATCCCTAGAATTATTTGATTTTAATCTTTTTGATTCAATATTGAGAATAGGGGCTTGAAGATTAAGAACATAAATTTTGTTGAACAATTCAGCAGAACCAAAGAACATTTTGTTTTAAAAAATAAAAATACCTTTATTTCCAATTTCAAAAGAATACCCATCCATTACTAAACATGAAACGGATATGATATTCTTTGTTATGTTTGGTACATAGTAACAATTACTAAGTTCTATTACAAGCCCTGTGGGCAAAGATAAAAAGCAAATTCCTACGGCTAATACAACAACCTTTGCTCCATTTTACATGTGTAGGATCACTTCATCTTTCCTCAATCTTCTACTATTTCTTATCATCTCCATATTAATACAAATATGAGACCCACAACCGGTATCCAATACCCAAGTGGAATAAGAAGTAATAGAAGAAAATATCTCAATTATATCGCACCTGATGTAGAAGCATTAATATGCTTCTCTTTTAGACTTGCCAAATAAGCCCTGCAGTTACACTTTCAATACTCATCCTTGCCATAGAAGTGACATTTTTTCTTGGCTATATTTCTTAGCCAATCAAAAAATTGGGTCGGTTAGTTGTTGGACTCTAAGATATCTCTAAGGTTAATGTTCACACTCATGGTATCTCTTACAACTGTGTAGAAAATAGAACGAGTCAATTATTATGAATGCAAATCATTGATTTAATATGATAATTTAAAATTTTTAATTAAATTAATTACTCTCACAATTTTATCAAGCTCAATAGCCCTCTCTATTAATCTCAAAAATTATCAAATAATTTTCTAGTGGGCTAGGACCCTTAAATTGACTTACCTTGACCTTGGCTATGGCACAACAAATCTTAGTAAGCCAAATTAGGTAGATTTTTATCAATTACATCAATATGACTCCTAGATCATTTAGGGGACATTGCCTTGTTAATCACATCCGATGTGATCACCCTAAACTTTGTCTCTAGATTAGACTGACCCTGACTATGGCCAATTATGCTAGCTAACCTAATTAAGTCAACCCATTGTTTCCCAATCAACTCTTCATAGGTTCACTCGATCTTGGCTATGGCACAACAAATCTCATGCCTTAATGATTTTGTATCATGTGAACAATGGAAGGCTAATGACATAATATTCGTGGAGGAATTTAGCGCATCTAGGTCCCATCATGCATGTACAATATTTGTATCATGCTAGGTTACATATCCTATATGTGAATTTTAGATTAATTTTAATTACCTAAATTTATAAGATCCAATCTTATGATTGGAAACAGGATGACCCCTATCCTTCTATTCTTAATCAAATATTGTATTCCGATCTATTGGGCTGACTTGCACTAAGTGTGATCGTCCGTTTGTACCAAAAAAAAATCTTATGATTGGACTCCTAATCAAATTAGGATCCTGATCACTATCTCATTTAGGAATCTTAATCATGTGACCAATCAATTGCTACCATCCTGATTAACCCTATTGATCAAATCAATTAAGAGCTTTCCTTAACAATGGCTAGATTAGCTGGTCAATGGGGTCACAAATTAAGTTAACAAGAAATAATACATGATTAAATAATAGATCATACCTGTGTTCTTTATTGGGAATGAAGCCTGATGAAGCTAGTAAACAATTTACATTAGACGTTCATGCGTTCGGCCTCTAATGGTGATCCACGCGAAGATCTTTGGATGATGTCCTTCTAGGATTGGATGATAACCTTCTTGCGAGGGTGCTAGCGCCTCTTTCCTTTTCAATTGATTTTTCAAATCAAGAAAATTTCTTGATCAAGATCAAATCTTGATCAATCAAGAGAGAGAGGGACGTCTTAGAGAGAAAGGATATTTTAGAGAGAAAGTGGGTGTTAGGCATTCAAGAGAGAAAAAGGAGGAGTTAAGCGTCTCTATTCAAATGGGGTGTCTCTCTCCTTTTATACATGAAGAGGAGGTTATATGGTTCCATTAAAAGAGGGATTTTGTTTCAACCACCTAACCATATTAAGTTGATAACAAATTATTCTAACAAATTTAGGATATTTGTTATCATGATAATGTTAGGATTACAACCACCAAACCGCATCCTAAAAAATAGGAGATTGGTTATCCCATGAATCCAACGTCCAACCTTGGATTTGGCTTCATGATGATGCCCCAAATCATGGGTGTTCCCTCCTCCATAATATGGAGATGGGTCATGTGATGGGAATTATATACAAGATATGAATCAAATTCATATAAACATTGCGGAAGATATAATATAAAATTCCCAGATGCCCAGGATCCTTAGGAACAAATTCATTAATCTCAATAAAATCTAATTTTATTCATACCTGAGTCCTTTATCGATGTAGATGAGGATGAAGCCGGTTAATCCCTGCGTGTGTCGGCCTCTAACGTGATCCACGCAGAGAAGAAGGGATGAAGACCTCCAAGGTATGAAGATGACACCACGGGAGAGAGGGGTGCTAGCGCCTCTTGAATCCCCTTACAGAAGATATCTTTGAAGAAAAGTCTAATCTTTTCTTCTCATGCTCTTCTTTCTTGGTAGGAAGGAACTATATTTATGGTTGAAAATGAGACGTTCCAAAGAGGAAGAGACTCTCTTCAGGTAAGAAACTCCATCATTATGGTAAGAAACTCCTCCCATCTTCATGGTAAGAAACCATCTTCATGGTAAGATTAATCCAAGTGTCACAATCTCAGCCTTGAAATTAGGAGTTGGTTATCCCATAACTACATGCCCTAATTTGTACGTGTTCATCATCGAACCGTAGAGATTCATCATGCCTCATCCCATGGGCATGATTCCATCTTCACATGGCTGAGATTGGACATCCATACCTGAATAATCAGAGCCATCCATCACATGGATCAAGTCACATATCGGTATCCAATTATTTGTTCATCATATGTACAAATAATTTCTCCTTAACATTCCTTCTATTATAATGGATCATATCCATTATAATTATATCTTCTTTAAATTGGGTCTCACCCAATTATTTAATTGATCATCTTATCTGAATTAAATCTAATTTAATTCTCATTTTAATTCATCCAAATATTCTTCTTAATGCGTGTGACCCATTAGGCCCTTTAACATGTTGGCAATAATCATGTCCTAATCATAGACCCTAGGAATGATTGGACAACTCTTTGTCTAATTCAACAACATGATTATAGATCATGAGAGGCCTCTAGCAAAGCATCATGACCACCCAACTGCTAAAGGTTTTGTTGACGTGACCATCAACACCTGTCCATGAACGGTTACCGTATGATCAAATCCTTTCGTCACATATCCAGATCAATCAGTGGTATGGAATGTGTCAACCCTGTAATTGATCTTTGTTTACTTGATCTCAGGAAAAATTGACTATATGAATTAGAACTTCGAAACCATTTCGAATTCCAACTCAACCTTGCAAGGATTTATCAATCAATTTAATCCATCAAGTGGCCGTGGGATATAACCCTTTCTATCAAGGAGACGAATCCTGTCTTGATCAAACACCATCTTCATGTGCTTCATGTCATACCCAACCGACACCATATTTGCCACCCGTGGCTAGAGCGACGTTTGGATGCCGTCAAAGCATGACATTCCACACATGAGATGCAATGAAGATCTCAAGTCAAAGGATCACTCACACCACCGTCATTAGAGATCAACCATCGACACTATATAGAATATCCATATGGGATCTCTGTACGGGTCATCCAATGCATCGTTACAATAACGAGCATCCACACACCTATCCAAGTATCTTCATACTTCAGCTTGTGAAATCAGCTGCTCACCCAAGGGTGAGGATATGCAATGTGTGCTAGTCTCACGGTGTTCGATGGTGTCCAGTCCCATCTACACATCGACTAGGAAGTTTAAAGAATCGAACCATAATGTGCAATTTGAATCTCACAATTTGTAATCTCTATTACAAATTCCATATGCACGGTTCATTCTTTTGGACTTTATCTCACAGACAAATATATCAAATAAAAGACATCTGGATAGATAAAGAAACCATTTTATTTGATTTGTATTCATACAACATTCAATCCAATTGGATCTAGGGCATACACTAACAATCTCCCACTTGCACTAGAGCCATTCACCCATGTATTTAATACCGAGTGACTTAACATGATTATCATGCTTCTGCTGCGGCAGGGCTTTAGTGAGCGGATCAGCTACATTATCCTCAGTGGGACTCGTTCTATTTTTACATCATTTCTACCAATAATCTCTCTAATTACATGGTATCTCCTGAGTACATGTTTGGACCTCTGATGAGACCTTGGCTCCTTAGCTTGCGCAATAGCTCCATTGTTGTCACAATACAAGTGTACTGGATCAGCAATGCTTGGAACCACACCAAGTTCAGTGATGAACTTTTTGATCCAAACCGCTTCTTTGGCTGCATCTGATGCTGCGATGTACTCAGCTTCGGTCGTAGAGTCGGCAGTCGTCTCCTGCTTGAACTTTTCAGCTGACTGCACCGCATTGAGTGTAAAGACATAGCCTGATTGAGATTTATAATCATCTTTATCAGACTGAAAACTAGAATCCGTATAACCCTGAACTATGAGTTTGGGTCCTCCATAAACCAAGAACATATCCTTAGTCCTTCGTAAGTACTTAAGGATATTCTTGACGGCCATCCAATGTTTCTCACCAGGTTTGCCTGGTATCTACTAGTGATACTCAATGCATAAGAAACATCAGGTCTCGTACATAGCATCGCATACATGATGGATCCGATTGCTGAGGCATATGGAATCCTATTCATGTGCTCTCTCTCCATTTGGGTCTTAGGACTCATGTCCTTGGAGAGATGTATTCCATGCGATACCGGCAGGAATCCCTTCTTGGATTCCTCCATGCTAAACCATTTTAGCACTTTATCTATGTACGTTGATTGGGACAATCCAAGCAACCTTCTAAATCTATCTCTATAGATCTTAATACCCAGTATGTAGGCTGCTTCTCCCAAATCTTTCATGGAGAATTTGCTGGACAACCATTCCTTCACTTCTTGCAGCAAGGATACATTGTTTCCTATCAATAATATGTCATCTACATATAATATCAGGAAAACAATAACACTCCCACTAACCTTCTTGTACACACATGGATCATCCTCATTTTTGATAAAATCAAACTTTTTGATTGTTTCATCAAAACGGATGTTCCAACTTCTAGAGGCTTGCTTAAGTCCATAAATGGACCTTTGCAGCTTGCATACCTTTTTAGAATCAATGGACTCAAAACCCTCAGGTTGTGTCATATACACATCCTCCACTAAATCACCATTTAGGAAGGCGGTCTTGACATCCATTTGCCATATCTCATAATCGTAATAGGCTGCAATCGCAAGCAAAATCCTTATGGACTTAAGCATGGCTACGGGAGAAAAGGTTTCATCAAAGTCAACACCTTGCCTTTGCTTGTAACCTTTTGCAACTAGCCTCGCCTTATAGGTAATCACATTACCATCCATGTCTGTCTTCTTCTTGAAGACCCATTTGCACCCAATGGGTTTTATCCCTTCAGGTGGATCAACCAAAGTCCATACTTGGTTGTCGTACATGGAGTCCATTTCAGACTTCATGGCTTCAAGCCATCTCTTGGAGTCAATGTCACAAATTGCTTCATCGTAGTTAGTAGGCTCATCATCTTCTATAAGAAATCCATATCTCTCAGGAATATGATGTGTTCTACTAGACCTACGTAGCTGATGTGTACTTGGAGCTACCTGTGCTCCATCATTTCTGATAGAGGCTCACGTAAATGTTGCCTGAATGTGAGTTGAGTCTCCTTCTCAATCACTATAGTTCTTGAGTTTCACTAATCTCAATATTTTGCCACTATCATTTCTTAGAAAAATCTCATTCTCTAGAAATATGGCATGCCTTGAGACAAAACCTTTTGCTCGAGTGGTGGTAGAAGTAGTATCCTTTTGTTTCTTTAGGATACCCACAAAATTACACTTGTCAGATCTAGCTCCCAGCTTGTCTGACTCATTACGCTTTACATAAGCGTAGCAACCCCAAATCCTTAGATGACTAAGGGTTGGTTTCTTTCCACACCATATCTCATAGGGAGTGGAACTGACCGACTTAGATGGAACTCGGTTTAGAGTGTATTCGGCTGTGTGTAGGGCATAACCCCAAAACATTTTTGGAAGATTTGCAAGGCTCATCATTGATCGCACCATATCTAATAATGTGCGATTTCTCCTTTCTGATACACCATTATGCTGTGGCGTACCAGGAGGAGTCCACTGAGAGAGAATCCATTCTCCTTCAAATATTCTAAGAACTCATGGCTTAAGTATTCCCCACCTCGATCTGATCGAAGTATCTTAATACTTTTGCCACTTTGTTTTTCTACCTCGGATCTGAATTCTTTGAACTTTTCAAAGGCTTCAGATTTGTGCTTCATCAGATATACATAACCATACCTGCTATGGTCATCTATAAATGTGATGAAGTAAGAAAAACCTCCTATTGCCTGAATATTGATAGGACCACATACATCCGAATGTACTAGTCCTAAACATTCAGTTGCTCGCTCACCCTTTTAGTAAAGGATGACTTAGTCATTTTGCCACGTAAGCATGACTCACATTCCTCAAACGATTCCCAATCGAATGAGCCCAAGTAGCCATCCTTATGTAACTTGGTTAAACGTGTTTCATTTACATGGCCTAAACGACAGTGCCATAGGAATGAGTTCTTAGAATTATTTGATTTTAATTTCTTAGTTTCTACATTGAGAATAGGGCATTGTAAATTCAAAACATAAATCCCGTTGAACATTTCAGCAGAACCAAAGAACATTTCATTTTTAAAAATTGAAATTCCTTTATTTCCAATTTCAAATGTATATCCATCATTTACAAGACATGAAACGGAAATAATGTTCTTTGTTATGTTTGGAACATAGTAACAATTATTAAGCTCCATTACAAGCCCAGTGGGCAAAGACAAAGAACAAGATCCTATAGCTAAAGCAGCAACCTTTGCTCCATTTCCCATGCGCAGGATCACTTCATCTTTTTCAGCTTTCTACTGCTTCTTATCATCTGCATATTAATACAAATATGAGATCCACAACCGGTATCCAATACCCAAGTGGAATAAGAAGTAACAGAAGAAAATATCTCAATCATAAATATACCTGATGTAGAAGCATGTATGTTTCTTTTCTTTCAGGCTAGCCAGATAAGCCTTGCAGTTTCGCTTCCAGTGCCCTTCCTTGCCACAGAAGTGACATTTCCCCTTGGCTACTTTGTTTTTCTTAATGCCCTTATTTGGTTTAGTCGCCTTGGCCTTTTGGACCTTATTCTTCTTTGGCCGCTTCTTACGAGCGCCAGAAGACTCCACGACCATAACCTGCCCCTTTTCTTTCTTAATGTTGGGCTCGGCATTCGTCAGCATATTCGCGAGCTCAGGTAGAGATGTCTCTAGCTTGTTCATGTTGAAATTAAGAACAAACTGCGAATAGCTGGGAGGTAATGACTGCAGAACCAAGTCAATACTTAGTTCATGATCCATCACAAAACCCAATCGTGCCAACTTCTCAATCAAATTGATCATTTTCAGTACGTGGGCACCCACTGATGAATCCTCAGTCATTTTGCACTGAAACAGCTCTTTAGAAGTTTGAAACCTCTCATATCGAGACTGTGCACCAAACAACTCTTGCAAGTGCATCAAAATCTCCTGAGCATTCATATGCTCATGCTGTTTCTGAAGATCAGGTGACATGAGGCCAACATCAAACATGTGGCCATGTCTTCAGCATCTTTATACCGGTTGTATGCCACATGAACCTCAGTCGGAGCATCCGCTGGTGGGACCTCGGTGCAACCTCATCTAGGACAAAAAGAATTTTCTCAGATCGAAGAACGATCCTTACATTCCTTAGCCAATCAGGAAGTTGAGTCCAGTCAATTTGTTGGATTCTAAAATATTCCTTAGGTTGATGTTTACACTCATGGTTTCTCTGATAACCTACATAAAATTAGAACGAGTCAATTACTATGAATACTAATCACCAACTTAATATGGTAATTCTAGATTTTTAATTAAGTTGGTTTCTCCACTATTTTATCAAGGTTAATAGCCCTCTCTATTAATCTCGAGAAATTGCATTCAATTTCCTTAGTGGGCTAGGATCCTCATTTGAATTACCTTGACCTTGGCTTTGGCACAACAAATCTCGGTAAGCCAAATTTGGTAGATTATTATCAATCACATCTAATGTGACTCCTAGATCATTTAGGGGACATTGCCTTGTCAATTACATCCATATGTGATCACCCTAAAGTTTGCCTCTAGATTAGACTGACCCTGACTTTGGCCAATTATGCCAGCTAATCTAGTTAAGTCAACCCATTGTTCCACAATCAACTCCTCATAGGTACACTCGACCTCGGCTTTGGCACGACAAATCTCATGACCTAATGATTTTGTATCATGTGAACAATGGAAGGCTTATGACTTAATATTCGTGGAGGGATTTAGCGCATATAGGTCCCATCTACATCTACAACATTTGTACTATGCTAGGTTACATATCCTATATGTAGATTTTAGATTAATCTCAATTAACCTTAATTTCATAAGATCCAATCTATGATTGGGACTCCTAATCAAATTAGGATCCTGATCACTATCTAATTTAGGAACCCTAATCATGTGACCAAATCAATTGCTACCATCCTGATCAACCTTAATTGATTTAATCAATTAAGAGCTTTCCTTAACAATGGCCAGATCAGCTGATCAATGGGGTCCTATTTAGCATACCCTTCGATCCCATTGAATGGGTTTTCCCAGGCAGCGAACGGAGCAATTAAAAACCATGATCAAACCTTTCTAGACACCAATGTAGTTAAGCCCAATTGATTAGATCAATTATGGGATCATAGGATCAAACAATGACATGGTTAAGTCTAAGTTTCCTAAATCTTTATCATCTATTAAATTTTATGATAACTATAGATAGTGATCTAGCTAGGGTGTTATGATAAGAGTTCTTAATTCAAATTTTAAATTTTCTTATCATTTAATTACATGTTATGACATGTCGGTTTCACATCCCATGTAAATCCTAATGTCTCTAACAAACCCTAAAGTTTTCAATGTTCATTATCATAAGAATATCAGATCTTAATCATATCAATCATCATTAAAATTAAATCCTAAACATGATTTCTAGGATTTCAGCATATAGTATCTATCATGCATAAATAATAATTACTATTTTAACATGACACATATATGATTAATTATTTTTATTATCATATAATAAATCCTCTATATCAAAGTACTCTATTTGAACATGATAATGAATATGCATAAATCTAAATAATATTGTTTATCATCAAATAATAAACATTTTATTATATTTTAGATTTATTATCAACATATGAAACTCTTCATGATTTTAAGCATAATCATATTATCAATCATATTGACTCAAGTATCCTATCAGATTAATGAATCTGTAGCCTAAGGGCTCTGATACCACTGATGGGAATTATGTATACAAGATATGAATCAAATTCATATAAACATTGCAGAAGATATAATATAAAATTTCCAGATGCCCAGGATCCTTAGGAACAAATTCATTAATCTCAAATAAAATCTAATTTTATTCATACCTGTCCTTTATCGATGTAGATGAGGATGAAGCCGGTTAATCCCTGCCACTAGCCGTCCACGTGTCCGGCCTCTAACGGTGATCCATGCAGAGAAGAAGGATGAAGACCTCCAAGGTATGAAGATGACACCAGAGAGAGAGAGGGGTGCTAGCGCCTCTTGAATCCCCTTACAGAAGATATCTTTGAAGAAAAGTCTAATCTTTTCTTCTCATGCTCTTCTTTCTTGGTAGGAAGGAACTATATTTATAGGTTGAAAATGAGACGTTCCAAAGAGGAAGAGACCTCTCTTCATGGTAAGAAACTCCCATCATTATGATAAGAAACTCCTCCATCTTCATGGTAAGAAACTCCCATCTTCATGGTAAGATTAATCCAAGTGTCACAATCTCAGCCTATGAAATTAGGAGTTGGTTATCCCATAACTACATGCCCTAATTTGTACGTGTTCATCATGGAACCATAGAGATTCATCATGCCTCATCCCATGGGCATAATTCCATCTTCACATGGCTAAGATTGGACATCCATACCTGAATTATCAGAACCATCCATCACATGGATCAAGTCACATATGGTATCCAATTATTTGTTCATCATATGTACAAATAATTTCTCCTTAACATTCCTTCTATTATAATGGATCATATCCATTATAATTATATCTTCTTTAAATTGGGTCTCACCCAATTATTTAATTGATCATCTTATCTGAATTAAATCTAATTTAATTCTCATTTTAATTCATCCAATATTCTCTTAATGCGTGTGACCCATTAGGCCCTTTAACATGTTGGCAATAATCATGTCCTAATCATAGACCCTAGGAATGATTGGACAACTCTTTGTCTAATTCAACAACATGATTATAGATCATGAGAGGCCTCTAGCAAAGCATCATGACCACCCAACTGCTAAAGGTTTTGTTGACGTGACCATCAACACCTGTCCATGAACGGTTACCGTATGATCAAATCCTTTCGTCACATATCCCAAATCAATCAGTGGTATGGAATGTGTCAACCCTGTAATTGATCTTTGTTTACTTGATCTCACTGATCTCAGAAAAAATTGACTATATGAATTAGAACTTCGAAACCATTTCGAATTCCAACTCAACCTTGCAAGGATTTATCAATCAATTTAATCCATCAAGTGGCCGTGGGATATAACCCTTTCTATCAAGGGAGACGAATCCTGTCTTGATCAAACACCATCTTCATGTGCTTCATGTCATACCCAACCGACACCATATTTGCCACCCATGGCTAGAGCGACGTTTGGATATCGTCAAAGCATGACATTCCACACATGAGATGCAATGAAGATCTCAAGTCAAAGGATCACTCACACCACCTTCATTAGAGATCAACCATCGACACTATATAGAATATCCATATGGGATCTCTGTACGGGTCATCCAATGCATCGTTACAATAACGAGCATTCACACACCTATCCAAGTATCTACATACTTCAGCTTGAAATCAGCTGCTCACCCTAAGGGTGAGGATATGCAATGTGTGCTAGTCTCACGGTGTTCAATGGTGTCCAGTCCCATCTACACATCGACTAGGAAAGTTTAAAGAATCAAACCATAACGTGCAATTTGAATCTCACAATTTGTAATCTCTATTACAAATTTCATATGCACGGTTCATTCTTTTGGACTTTATCTCACAGACAAATATATCAAATAAAAGACATGTGGATAGATAAAGAAACCATTTTATTTGATTTGTATTTATAGAATGTATGCAACATTCAATCCAATTGGATCTAAGGCATACACTAACATCATGTCCATTACATGGGCATAATCCATCCTCTACGTGGCATGAGCCCTCGGTTCAATTGAGTTTTCATGAATCAAATCATGCCATCATATGGATCCAATTAAATACCACATTATTAATCTCAATTAATATAAGCAATCCATCACATGGATCAAGCCTAATTGAGTATCCAATTAATGAATTTCATATATACATCATAAGTACAAAAGATCTCTCCCTTTAACATAAAATTTTTTCCTCTATGATGAATCCTATTCATCAATTTCATGTTCTCTCATTAAAATTGAGTCAAATCCAATCATAATTAATTGGTCATCTAATTTGAATTAAGTCCAACTTAATTCTTATTTTAACTTCATCCAAAATCTCCTTAATGCGTATGACCCATTAGGTCCCTTGACATATTGGCAATAATCATGTCCCTAATATTGACTCTAAGGATGACTTGATCAACACCTTGTCTAAGTCAATTCTTTAACCAAATCAACTCTTTGATTAAGTCAAAGAATCCATGATTATAGATCATTAGCGGCCTCTAGCAAAGCATCATGACCATCCAAGCGTTAAGGGTTTTATTGAATGGTTACCGTACGATTCGATCCCTTCGTCATATATCTCAGATCAATCAGTGTTATGAATGTGTCAACCATGTAATTGATCTTTGTTTACTTGATCTCAAAAAAATTGACTCATATGAATTAGAACTTTAAAACCATTTTGAATTCCAACTCAACCTTGCAAGGATTTAACAGTTAATTTAATCCATCAAGTGGCCGTGGGATATAACCCTTTCTATCAAGAAAAATGAATCCTGTTTTGATCAAACACCACCTTCATGTGCTTTATGTTATATCCAATCGATACCATATTTGTCACCCATGGCTAGAGTGATGTTTGCATATCGTCAAAGCATGACATTCCACATATGAGGTGCAATGAAGATCTCAAGTCAAAGGATCACTCACACCACCGTTGTCAGAGATCAACCATTGATACTATATAAATATCGATATGGGATCTCTGTGCGGGTCATCCAATGCATCGTTATAATAACGAATATCCATATACCCATCCAAGTATCTTCATACTTTAGCTTGCGAGATTAGCTGCTCACCATAATGGTGAAGATATGCAATGTGTGCTAGTCTCATCGGCGTTCGACAATGCTCAGTCCTATCTACACATCAACTAGTGAAATTTAAAAAATTGAACCATAATGTGTAATTTTGGATCTCACAATTTGTAATCTCTATTACAAATTTCATTTGCACAGTTCACATTCTTTTGGACTTTATCTCACATCTAAAATATATCTAAATATATTTATAAGAATTACACCTGGATAGATAAAGAAACCAATAAATTTGATTTGCATTCATAAAGAAATGTGTACAAATTAGCATCTAATTCGATTGGATTTAGGACATACACTAACGGGTATTACTGGACCAATAGAAGCATATCACACCCCTACCCTCTCTCTCTCTCTCTCTCTCTCTCTCATAGACACACACACACGCGCGCGCACACACACGCGCACAAAGGCTTTCATGAAATAAGAACAGCAAATTGATTTAGGTAGACTTGAATCCGGTAGGCTTGAATCCAAATGTATACACTTGATTTAGCCATACTTTATTTATACCCAAACTTGAGACCGACCAGTTTGGTAGATCTTTCAACCAAAGGCCATGACATAATAAGAGGATTGATCTGACTTGGGCCACATCCAAAGTATTAAAAGGGCTGGAATCCTGTATGGGATCAGCCATCACTCTGTCTCAGTAGCGACAGATCTGAAGCTAACGGCACTCCTGACAGCCCTCCTCCATAATGGGCCATTCATTTCTCATCTCTTGGAGTCCCCAAACCCTTGACATCTTCAAGTTCATATTTGATTGTTTGGTCTAGAGGAAACGCACCGCATGCATGTACGGCAGCATATACTATGCACGAAAAAAAATAATTATTCTTAATATGTACGGCTGAATGCACGCGTAGCCAATTACTGCACGCTAACTTGTACCATAGTGCACAAAAACCTTTCCTTGGTCTAGAATATTGGGGCGAGAAAGCTAGCTCAGGATACATTATTTAAGATCGCACCAGCATAGCTAATCGGCTAATACTAGCAGTGGGTGGTCGTCGATTTTCTTCTAAGATCAGGATTCCTTAAGCTAAACTTAGGGCAATCTAGGCTGGGCCAATCTCCGCAATGCTAGAACAACATGAACGCAATTGTTTCTTGGATCAACAAATGCCCTTCCTCAGAAGCTGATCATCTACCAATGCTCTTATTGAACAGCAGCTGCACAAATTCATGGTCACCTAAGGAGAAACCAGGTTGCTGATTCTAGATTTGGTTGCCAACATAGTTGCAGGCCACGGTATTTAAGTTGTTTGGGCCACTAGGTGATGCCATGAGACCATATATGATTTGCTTCTGAATAATTTTTGGGGAAGCAATAAGTAAGTTGTTATAAACTCATCCTTGTTGAAAATAAAACCACAAGGAACGGGTCCATGGATCCTTGTTGGACATAATGATACTCGGTCCAAGAGGTACATAAGGTTCTCACATAGTAGGTTTTTCATGAAAAAATACTTTTGCACCGAGCAATGCAAAGCATGCACACTACGCATGCTGATTGATCACATGCGTGCATGCAAGCCATGCATGCAGTATACGAAAGGATAAAATTATTTTAGCATTCGCGATTGCATATGCGCACAGTCATGAATCATAACCACATATGTGCACGATCAATCATAGCACAGCACAAAAGATGACTCACATCTCAAGCGGTGCACAAAGACCTTTCCTATCTTTCATTCATGCAATGGAAAGTCATTTTGCCCGTGGCTGAAATTAGGACAACCAACAACGGTTATAAGCTTGGAGCGCAAATTTTATCATTCAACAAGGCCACCTGTGAGCCTTGCAGACGGTGCAGCAGCTCAAATTTACCTTACTTTATGAATCGAGCTCAAAATTTTAAGGCCTTTAATTGGGGTGCTACAGGTTCGAGACCGAAGCAAATTGGACACGATCATTCTGCTGTACTGACCAGACAAGCCTTGATAGTGTTGGCTGCTCGAGATAAAGACGTCCCTGCTTGCTATCCAATACCACTTTCTTGTCCTCTAGCCGTAGCGAGTATATATATTCGAATCTAATTATATTTACCGTTCTAATAAGATTTGACCCACTAAAAAGGCTTAACCACTTGCGGGATTTGTTCTCTGTCATATCAACGAATGCTTGTACGAATGATGGAGAGAATATTTGCAGCACTGAAGCTAAAACATTTAATAATCAAAACAATGGCAAGAAAAATCTTGATTGATGTGGGAGTTTATCTTGGACGAGTATTTATACAGGATTAAGCCATTAAAATAATAACTCCTTATAGGTTTTATTTTAAGATAAGATCTTTTTTTGTAATAAATAATATCAAAACAAATTTAATATATGATCCTTGTGAACTAAGAAATATTGTAAATGGGTTCTATATATTGGTGGTTGAATTGGAATGTGAATTGAGACATATAATCTCGGGCAAAGATGCAGAGATTTAAACAAAAATGAGCATTTAGTTTTACATCATTTACATATTCGAAAGATTCAAAATAATTATACCGGGAGTCTTAAATTGTGATGGTGAGATTTAAAGCAAGTACACCACTACTGGTATCCTAAATTAACTTGCAAGGTTGGTGAGGCTGGGTATCAAATTCCTCAGCCAACGTCATCGATTACGACACAGGAATTAATTGTTCAAATCCTGAAGCTCAGCATCCTCCCCTTGCTAGTTGACATAAATGAGATGAGAGAGAAACGCCGGCCGCAGAACCAATTAGCTTTATCCATTAATATACTTGGTTAAATTTCATGCAGCAATTAATGCAGAGCACGAGGATCTTATTCTTTTTATGTGCCAGAAGGAGGTTGTCCCCCCTCAGCCATCAGAAAAATACGATGTAAGAGTTCTATGCTTAAAAGAATCAAAGTAGCTTCGGTGAGGGCTTTGGAGCCAAAGTAATATTCCGCTTCATGGACTGGTTGTGCGATCTGCCGATCGAGATGGTGATGTACCCCGTAAGATTTGTGATTCGTTTGGCCCATCTTGCGTTGGGTTTGAGATTCACCGGAATCATTCTAGGAATCCATTTGCATTGATTCTTGCCACCTTTGTTCTTCGATAAAGAGCAACCCATTGGCAATCTTGCGTGTGATGCCAAGGGCAGAACTCAATCCATGCTTCTTCTCACACGTATCGCATATGGCAAACGTAGTATCATTTTAAATCGTGTCTTTTTTTTTTTTTTTTTCTTCTTTCTGGGCGTCTGTCCACCAGATGATGGCGATCAAATTAAATTGCTTTAGCCGCCTTTCATGTCATTGATGAATGAAATGATCCAAAAGAAGCTTCCAGTACTGTGAGAGGATGCGGTGTGTCAACCAACATTCACCGATATATAAGATGTCAAGCATCCACTTACAGTATCAAACTTAGCATCGAGCTATTCTATGACGCAAGAGCCCCATTTTGGCCTCTCGCTTTGGTGTGGATAGAGCTCATGTCAAAGAGAACAAGATGCCTTTAGGCGTGAGAAGCAGGCATCTGGTGTGTATATATATATATATAAAGTTAATTCACAGCTTATTAATTTGCACTGCCCAACTCATTATTTCTCCATGTCCATATTCACGTTACAGAAGTGGGTGAGCAACAAGGGAGACAAGTTGAGGCAAGCTTTTCTATAGAAAGATAAGACTCAACCAGCAGATTTCACTGCCTTGTTGAATGGGAGTCAATATGCAGAGACAAAAAAGAAAGAGGATTGAGGGTGAGGGGTCTTAAGAACTTGAACATAGCTCTATTAGCCAAATTGGCTTAGAAGTTTTTTAGTAGTAGTACTGGGTAGAATAGTGCCTGAAAAAGACTCATCTCCAAAGTCTATTACTCTATATGCCACTTTGCAATGCAAGAGAAGAGATCGAGAAAAATGTTACCAATTTGGAAAGGAAATGCACCTCATCATTTAGCCTAGCTAGAAAAAGATGAATGTATCAAATTCTAAGAGGATTGTTGGATAATAGCCCATACGTCCTCATCTATTTGTTTGAAAATCTATATATTGGAGTTACTAGGAAGCATGGGTCCATGGCTTTGATATGAAGTTGCAGTATGTAAAATTGAATAGTATAACTATATAACCCCTTCTCTATAACTCTCCAGAGCCTCTTATCAACTGTCCACCCATCAAGATCAATAGATGTGTTAATGTGAAATTAAGCTGAGTAGAAGTGGTTAATACTATGCGGTGGATTCCTTCTATAATTTTAATTTTGAAGGAGTCAAATATCTATTCTATGACTCAGTTTGAAAGGCTTTTGCTTTAGAGAAAATAAAGGTATTTCAATGCATAACTTAACAAATTGCATATGGAAGATGTTTGGAGAGAAATGGGTGGCCCGTGAGCTTTGTTTGTGCATTTTGTAGGAACAACCAGGAGACAATCGACCATCTATTTATCACTTATCCTTTCATCTGAGTGAATTGAGAGCCCGGCGAATATTGGGATCAATTAATGATAACAATAATATGATATAAGTGAAACGAGAAGAATGCAAGAATCTTTCATATGAATTGGCATCTTCATCTTTAGTCATCCAGAGGCAAACTCTATCTTGAGAGATGGAGGGAGGCCCTAATGTTGTAAATTAGCTTCTATCTAATAAATGATGGCGAGGGAATATTCTTCCTCCACTATTTCCCTTCGGGGAAAGAAGAAAAAAAAAAAAAAGCCAACCAATCTAACGGATGGAACTCCAATCCAAAAAGGCCCTTGCTTTAAATATCTGGTGGGATTGCGTGAACTACAGAAAGAAAATTAACCCGGGTCCAATCCAAAGATCGATTCGACTGCATTCTTACTCCTAAGACCAACTTTTCCATCTGTTACTGGACACTCGACACTCGACAGTCGCCAACTTGAATTGCAAGGTTGATTTCAGCGGACCGGACTACTGGCTTTGCCTTCTCGGAATGGACTACTACTTCCACGCCAAAATCCAAATTGCTGAGGGCTGGAAACACCAATTGGATATTATCCCTTATCAAGTGTCAGAAAAGCTGGCATGGCATGCATTAGATTAAGCTCCATTCCCTTTGTTTAAGAAAGAAATATTATGCCTTACTAGATATCAGAAAAGCTGGTATATTAGTTTAAATTCCATTTGCTTTATTTCAGGAAAAGCCGCTTGGGATGAGAAAAGAAGGCCAGCGCCACTGCCTGTCAGAAACCACCTCCGAGCCTTGTTTTACAGATTCTGAAGATTGGAGTTTCCACCAAACTTGAAAGCATACCCAAATAAACATGGAGTGGCTCCACTTGAAGCTGTGGTGAGCCAATAAGGGATTGACACGTCTGCATGCTCAAAATTCCCATGGAAGCCATTAGAGGCATCCCAAGGTACTTCCTTGTCATTATCTGGGCTAAGAAAAGGTTCCTTCTCAGCATCCCTATTCTCATTTATCATATAGTATGGTAAAAGTCTGTGCATGGCATGGAGAAGAAATGGAGGGAGAGAATCTAGGTGATGTCATGACTCAATTGGAGTGGGATGCGTTTTGTACTCAATTAATATAGAATCTTAAATTCTGTCTCTCTTTTTAAAGGTTCTAAAGGCCACATACCGTAGAACCCAACAACTGATCTCAGTGCTCTGCCAGAGGGGCCCTGCCGTCAAAACAATTACCATCTACCTAAATGCCATGTCCTCCTGCCCCGGAAAGGGGGTTTAGTTGTTCGGAAAGCCACTATCAAAAATTAATTTTTCAGTAAGAAATAATTTTTTTATAAAAATTAAAAATTTATTGATGAAGAATTTCATCAAAAAAAATTATTTTTAAAATATATAATATTAATGAAAATCTTTCTTAGAAACATTTGGTAATTATTAAAAAATCTAAAACTTTTAATAAAAAAATTTTTCTTGATAAAATTATAGTTCATTTGCAAAAAAAAATTAATCATTTTAAAGAAATTTACTAACCAAAACGCACTCAGAAATCCGTCGATAAATACTTAGGAATTCATCGAGGAAAATTTCCATGCTAAAAATTAGTTAACTGAATAATTTATAAGGAATTATCCCTCGCAGATCCCTTGATGATTGTTTGAAGTTTGTTAAAAAATTTCCTGGTAATCCCTTGGTAAAATTTCCATCTTACATTCTATTTTGTTTATAAATCATTTGGCAATGATTTCACCTAGAAGATAATTTTATAAATATAATAGCAGCTTTATATACATTATAATTCTCAACACAACAACCATAACTCAATTTTTATAATATAAAATAAAATCATAATATATTTAAGCAAATTTTAACATGTCTATTAAATTATATGCCGCAATCAGAACATGCCAACATGAATAAGGTGTTGATGAATGTCCAAAAGGATTGAATCCATCGGTACACAATCCCAAATGCACATTTCTTGGATTGGATGCAAAGTTAAGATGAAATATTCTATCAAAATACTTCCATACCTCACTATCACACGGGTGTGCCATAAACCCATCTGCACATCTATTTGAAGCATGCCAAGTCATATGTTATGTTGTTTTTGATGATATAAATAACCTTTGAAGCCTATCGATTAATGAAAGATATCATAGTATGTTAAAAGGAACATTCTTGTAGTATGTTAAAAGGAACATTCTTTGCCTTTACACAACAATCATATCTCCTAGATTTTCACCGAGCATGACCACATATACTACATTCTGTCTTTGCCTCATCTTTTAAATAATATAACATACACATATTAGGATACACATCAATCTTTTCATAGCCAAGGCCAAGCTTCCCCATCATTTTCTTTGTTCTATATAAATTGTCTACTAGATTCTCATCTTCTGATAACAAGTTCTTGATAATCGACTGGAGATGATCATAACAATTTTCACTCATATTGAATTCAGACTTATAATTTAAGAGTTGTTATACTACAGATAATTTGGTGTGCTTTCGATAACCCTTCCATAATGGCTCATCTTCTGCTCTGAGCAAAAAATAGAATTTCTCAGCATGTAGAATCAGGGGTTTATGCACATCATAACCTTCTTCGTTGGTGATCTCCATATTTGGTTGAAATTCTTAAAATTGTAGATGAACCCTTCTACTACCAACCTTCTGTATGGATTAATATCATATTCTGAAGATTCTCTAATATAACTATAAGTCTCACTGTGTAAAGTTCGTACAGTATAGAGCTCATCAAAACCTTTATAGTAAAGGTGCAAAAGAACTTTATCTCTATCATAAAATTTTAAGTTACGACATTTTGAACATGGACATCTAATTTTATTTGCATCTACATGATTAGGTTGTGAAAATATAAATTGAAGAATCTTTCCACCCCTTCCTTAAATTCGTTAGTGACATATCCATGTCTCAACCAATTGTACATCCAATTGCGATCTCCTAACATGTTGTATCTTTATACCTATATAAAATTAATATATAGCCATAAATTTTATCAATCTATTTATCAAAAAGAAAAAAGAACATACACTTTTATAAAAAAAGGAACTTATATAATGAATAAGAAATAGAAGAGAAAAAGGAAGTATTGGAATTAGGGATGGACTAGCAAGGTAAGAAGCACATGCTCACACACTAAGTTTCATCACATATTCTGTACTAGAAATAAAACATATTACGTTATTAAGCATTGATATGCAAAATATATATAGTATAATGGCAAAAAAAATTCAAGAGAAAAAATCTTTTTATTTTAATAAAGAGTAAGCATGATACAAGACTACAACTAATCAAGCTTCCGAGAATCAAGAATAAGGGTGATGAACTTTTGAGCATGTGTTAAATCACACAAATAATGCAGCAACTTATTCAAGCTACTTAGATTAGCAACCCCATCACTTACAATATAAGTACGTAGTATAAGAACTAACAAAACTATGGCTTTTGGGCGAGATGATCCTGTAGTTACTTTAAGTTATTCAAATGAAAGTATTAGGTAGATAACAATTTGTTATACAACATATAATCAAATAAACAATTATCAAGAAACATTAGATACTAAGCATTCTCAAAGTTGAAGGCTACAAATAAGAATACATTAAATGCATTATTAAAACTATGCATCATTGATAAATGCTTTGACTCTAAATTTGCTACATTTGTGATATAACATAAGAGCCCTTGGGTTCATTATGAATTTTGGAATGGCAACATCCAAAGCAAAGACAATTTTTATAAATGGGGGAAGTATTGAAATTAGTGGAGAACCTCTGGGAAGTTTCAGGTTTCAACACAAGCCATACAATTCAAAGTCCATGAAAGATTACAGAATGCTTAAATCTTAGGATTTACCTAAAGTTTTTGGCTTGATTAAAGATATTGGTTGCTGTTTGTATGCCGCTTCATGAAGATGGTCTTTATTATTCAGTCTCTGATAGTCAGGAGAGAGAGGCTCTGATTGCTAGACATGTCTCGCGGTTTTTTCTTGATCCGCACTGTCTATGGAGCTCCTTTATGTGTGCTAGATATGGTGACTGAACCCCTTCTATGGACTCTCAGCCTATCTGCGGGTATTCTTTCTTTTGGAAGGAAGTTTGTCGCTATGCTCCGACTATCATAATAATATCTCGTGGATGATCGAAGATGGATCCTCAATTGATATTGTTCAGGACACTTGGATTTTCGATCTCTCCCTTTCTCGATGGACTACTTTTATTAGCACTGATGTTCGAATTGTATGAGGGTCAGGGATCTGATCTCTCAGGATCTCTCCTCCTGGCATACCCCCATAGTAACATGCTTATTTGGGGAGGAGCTCTCTCGATGGATCCTCTCTATTTCGCTCATCCCAGGGCATAGAGCTGATACGAGGTTATAGCAGAGATATTGTCTCTCTAGGGCTCCCACCAGGGACCTTATGAAGGTGTTTAGACCACAACCTCAGGATACGAGGGATATTGCTTGGATCTGGAAGCTCCCCGTTCATTCCAAGGTTCAGCTCTTCATTTGGAAGATTGTATAGGACTGTCTCCCTACTTGTTCCCTGCTCTGTGAGGAGATTGCCCATCCAAGCGACTTGCCCTTTGTATGGGTAGAAGGAGAAGACTTCAGACCATGCCATCTTTATCTATCTCAGAGTGATCTGGATCTGGATCTGGCAGAGGATGAGTTACCACTGTCGAGTGGATGATACGAGCTCCTCGCGGTCTTCTTTCCTTGATGATATTCGGAGGACCACCCAACAGAAGGGTGCTCGATGGGTAGCTACAGCCTATCAGATCCGGTTATCGTGGAACCTGATTATCTTCACTGATGATGCTATATCTTCCTACATGGTTGTTTGAAAGGCTAGATCTCTCTCCGCAAAATTTGCACTTTATCGCAATGAGCTTGATTCTGACACCTCTAGCCATTGGGGCTCCCCTACTGTTTCGGCAACGAATCGACATACAGTTTTCATCTCTTAGGAGCCTCCCTCCAGGGTTTATCAAAATCAACTTTGATGGAAGTGTTCGGGGAAGGTTAGCTGGGTCTGCCTTTATCGTTCGTGGGATTGATGGAGCTATGTTTTCGGTGGGCGTGTTTGGCACCCTTGACTCCTCTGTCCCGATGGCTGAGCTTTATGCAGCTTGGGCTGGCATTTCCTACGCTGCACAGTCTCTTCATGCTCATAGCCTCTTTATTGAGGGGGATTTCTAACTATCATCCGATGGCTCCGGATGAGTTGCTGCTTCCAAGTCCCCATCAATCCCCTTCTTCTCGACATATGGTCTGTTCTCTGAAATATTTATAGAGTCCATATTTGGCATATCTACCGGAAAGCTAATTCTACGGTAGACTGGGTGGCGGCCTCTGTGGCCCATCATGAGGGATTTTGGTTATGGAACCAGGGTAACTCCTGTATTCTTCTCCTTAAGCAAATTTTGTATTCTGATATATCTGGGCTGACTTGCACTAGACAATATGATCACCCGTCTGTAACAAAAAAAATGGTTGCTGGTTTAGAAGGAGAAGATGACTTGCTCTTCCTTCATGGTCGGCCGCTCCTTCATCCACGAGTTCTCCAAATTTTTATGGCTCTATTAATAATCCAGGCTCAAGCCGTGAAGTAAGTAAGGAGAAAGATTAGGGCTTAGGATAAGGCCACGAAGTAAATAAGGAGAAAGATTAGGGCTTAGGATAAAAGATTAGGGCTTAGGATAAGCCCTATCCTTCCCTTACGCAATCGTGCATGGGAGGGACTTTATCTCTTCCCAGGTTCATTTTATCCCATCATTATTATTTTTTTAGCCTTATTACTTGACTCAACCCGAGTTGGTATAGTGGACCTAGCTCAGGTTAGGGTCCCACTGTTTGTCTCTAATTTTTCCATCCCAAGAAGTCTCAATCGCGTGGAAGGCTTGGGGAGGATTAAAATGTTAGCAATATAGGATCTTCAATAAATAATTTGTTACATAAAATTAAATATAAAAATATTTACCTGATGCGGAATTTATTATAATAGTATTTACCTAATGCCGAATTCATCATAAAAGTATAAGACTTAAATCTGATTAGATTTTGATAGCCTTTTTGGCAAATAACTAATTTCTCTCATTTAACCTTATTCTTTTCATAGCAGTTAACGATGGATTTTTATTAACTTCATCATATTGAGAAAGGATTAATTATTTATATATATAACATTAATTGGTATTTCCATTAAACACCAAATTAATGACTTTAATTCCATTTAATACCAGAATTAACAGCTTAATGTTAATGGATTAAACTTTGGACTAGCCATTCGTCTTCTATACATGCATAAAAAAATAATGGGTGGCCCTAGTCTTTCGCAAACTAGACTAGATCAAAGAAAAGAGCGACTCTTCACTTTCGTAACAATCCCAACGTAAAGATTAATCTAATATTCTTCCATAAGTTTATAACATTAATATTTAATAGTGTAAACATTAGGTGTGCAAAATTAAATTTCATAATGTCATTCTTTATCATGATTAACTTTAACATAATAAATTATATAATAAGAGTTATGACGGTTATACACATCTAAATTGTAGCAACTTATCACATGCTAGGTCACATAATTTATATATAAATAACTTAATGTCCACTTAATTATCTTAAAAACACAATAATTTTCTTGTTCAAAATAGTAAGTGTATAAAAGCATAAGAAACAAGAAATAATAAATAAAACCAGAAACATATCATATTAATGAGCTCAAGAGTATCACAACATCATCATAATCAATCTTCAATTCATAACATCATCATAATCAATCTTCAATACAACCAAGACCCATTCTATGTACATGTTTTTTAAATGTTTTTTTTATTGTAAACCTTTAGTTAAAGGATATGCAATCATAAGATCCATTCTAATATGTTCAATGTACACTCTTTGTTTATGGACCTTCTCCTTGATAGTAAAGTACTTTAATTCCATATGTTTAGCACCTCTAAAATATTTATCATTTTTGGAGAAGAAAACTACTGCGAAACTATCACAATAAATTTGCAGCGGCTTGATAATGGTATCGACAATCTCAAGTCCTGAAATAAAGTTTCGTAACCATAATGCATGAATTGTAGCTTCATAACAAGCTACAAACTCTGCTTCCATAGTGGATGAGGCAATGATAGATTGCTTCACACTTTTCCATGAGATCTCTCCTCCAGCTAAAAGGAATAAATTGCCAAATGTGAACTTTCTAATATCAACACATTCAGCAAAATCTGAGTTTGAATATTCCTTGATGCATAAGAAATTTGTTCCATTTGTTTACGTTTCAATTCATTCTTTGGACATTGTATAAGGCTGAATTTATCTCCCTTCTGAATTGGAACAACACTTGTAGAGCATTTGTTTATGTTCAATTTCTTAAGAACTTTATTAATATATGCTTTCTGAGACAATCCTAACAATCCTTGTGATCTATCACGAAATATTTCAATTCCAATCACATAGGATGCCTCACCCATATCTTTCATTTCAAAGTTCTTAGAGAAAAAAAAAATTCTTGATCTCATACAATAGGCTAAGGTCATTAGTAGCTAGCAAGATGTCATCAACATATAAAATCAAAAATATGATTTTGCTTCCACTGACCTTCAGATATATACACTGATCAACGGTGTTTTCTTTAAATCCAAAGGATGTAATGGTATCGTTGAACTTAAGATACTATTGTCGGAAAGCTTGTTTAAGTCTGTATATTGATTTCTTAAGTTTACACACCATATGATCCTTTTCTTCCATGGAAAAACCTTTAGGATGATCCATATAAATTTTTTCCTTTATATCCCCATTAAGAAAGGCTATTTTCACATCCATTTGATGTAACTCTAAATCATATTGAGCTACCAAAGCCATAATGATTCTTAATGAATCTTTCTTTGAAACTGGTGAAAATGTCTCTTTATAATCAATGTCATCCTTCTGAGTATAACCCTTGGCAATAAGTCTAGCTTTAAAACGTTCGATATTGCCATTCAAGTCACATTTGGTTTTAAAAACCCTTTTACATCCAACTCGTTTAGAACCTTCTGGTAATTCGACAAAATCCCAGACATTGTTTTCAGCCATTGATTTTAATTCATCTTTCATGGCATTAATCCATTTATTAGACTTATCACTGTTAATGGCTTATGAAAATGAAACAGAATCTTCATAAATACCACAATCAAAATCGGACTCTTGCAAATAAACCAAATAATCATCTGAAATAGCTATTTTTGTATCCTTACGGGTTTACTTAAAGCCATTCTACATGGTTCAATTTTGTCAGCTATTGATAGGTTAGGCTCTTCATGGGATACTTTTTCATTCAAACATTGTTCATTATTGTTTTATTTTTGTAATTCTGAAACAATATATGAAATGATTGTAGATTCAGGAACATTTATGGGTAATGAAACATTAACCCTTACTTCATTGATATCCATAATCTGTTTGCCAGCACTTTCACTAACTTCACCATTCTCAATGAATTTGGCATTGCCTATCTCAATAATTCTAGAACTATGGTTTGGACAATAAAACCTGTATCCTTTGGATTTCTCTGGATAACCTATAAAGTAACCATTGACAGTTCAAGAATCCAATTTCTTTTCATGTGGATTATACACTCGTGCTTCTACTGGACAACCCCAAACATGCAGGTGTCTTAAACTAGGTTTCCTTCTAGTCCATAACTCAAAAGGAGTTTTAAAAACTGCCTTACTAGGAATCCTATTCAGTAAATATACTGCAGTTCTAAGAGCATACGTCCATAAAGATTTTGGTAATAAGAAATTACTTATCATACTCCTAACCATATCCATTAATGTTCTATTTTGCCTTTCTGCCACACTATTTTGTTGAGGTGTGCCCGACATAGTATACTGTGCATATATGCCACGTCTTTCGATGAATTTTGCAAATGGACCTAGATTTTGCCCTGATTCATTATACTTTCCATAATACTCACCATCTCTATCAGATCTTACTATTTTCACTTTTCTGTCTAGTTATGTTTCAACATCTTAGTAAATACCTCAAGAGCATTTATAGCTTGAGATTTTTCTTTAAGTAAATAGACATATCCATAATGTGAAAAATCATCTATAAAGATAATAAAGAACTTTTCTCCACCAAAAGATGGAGTATCAAAAGGTCCACATATATCAGTGTGTATAATTTTAAGAAGTTGAGTACTTCTTGTAGCTCCTTTCTTGTTATGTTTGGTTTGCTTTCCCCTAATGCAATCCACATATAAACCAAGATCAGTAAAATCTAGATTTTGTAGAATCTCATTCTTTATTAATTTTTGTAGTCTTTCTTTGGATACATGACCCAAACGTTTATGCCACAAGAAAGTAGAGTTGTTATTTGCCATACTACGCTTAATTCCAATATTTTGATGAACACATATTAGGAATTCAAAAATTTATCATTAAGTTTTAATTTATATAATTCATCTATAAGAATTTCAGAACCAATAAAGGAACCATCTTTATTAAATAAACTGAAACATTCTTTTTCAATATTAAAACTAAACCCATTAACATCAAGTTTCGAAATAGAAACTAAATTTCTAGAAAGTGAAGGGACATAGAGAGTTTGTAGTAGATTCAGGTGATGCCCAGTATCTAAGTAAGACGATAAGTCCCTATGCCTTCAATTGGGGCCTTCTCTCGGTTCTTTATGAACAAGAAGTTCTCATTTGGGTTTATGCTTTGGATTGTAAAGAATCTCTGCATTACATTAGAAGCATGAGTAGTGGCACCAGAATCCAACCACCAAGTGTTAGAAGGAACTTCAGATAAGTTTGATTCATAAATTGGAGAAGCATAATGAAAGATACCTTTCTTTTCGAACCAAGCTTTTCGTTTCAGACAATCTTTCTGATAATGTTCTTCTTTCTTACAAAAGTGATATTTATCTCTTTCTTTCCTTCTTATCGTTATCAGCAACCTACGATACTTTAGTGGATGCTTTCTTCTTAAATTTCTTGGATTTTGGTTTGATAACTTTACCAGCTCCTTGACCCACTAGGTTTATTAAATGATCTCCTTGTGCTTTTAATCTCCTTTCTTCTTGAGTAAGCTTACTGACCAATTCATTAACACCCCATTTATCTTTAATAGTGTTATAGTTAATTTGAAAAGGCTTGAGGTAATGAGTTCATAATGAATTATACCAGAAAGGAGACATCTACAATCATTCCTAGGGTCTTAAGTCTTGCTGCAATATTAGTCATATCAAGGATATGTTGCTGCATACTTCGCGACCCATCATATTTCATGGTCATGAGTTCAGCCATTAGTGTCCCTGCAAGTGACTTATCAACGGAACGAAAGCACTCTTCACAAGCTTAAGATATCTTTAGCTGCTACATTTTCTGGAAGAGTAAACTTAATGTTGTTGGCAATTATCATTCGCATGAAACTTAGACATAATCTATTAGATCTGTCCCATGCTTTATGTTTTAACTTCTCTGCCTCACTGCTCGTATTGTAATGTCAGTAGGCTTTTCTTCTAATAGTGTCAAGTCAAGATCCAAGACACCCAAATGGAAATTGATATGCTTACGCAATTCAGATAAGTTTAAGCCATTAAAGATAGTAACAGCACAAGCATGTGAATATAGAGAAATAGCTGCAAAAACACAAATGCTCAAATTTAGATAATTAAACACAAAATATATTGTAGATTTCCTTTGGGTAAATACAACAATATATATTATAATTAGAATGCTATTTAAACTTTAAAAAAATTAATAAATCTTATCATATATATATATATATATATATATATATATATATATATATAGTATCTTTGGATATCCATATTATATTTGATAAGAGAATATTAGATTTTCTCCTTTAGGTTTGTTAGTTATAGAATATTAATCCACCTTTGGACGAATTCTTAATTTCTAACAACCAAAAATCTTTAACAGCATTCTATAAAATTTTATAAATTATATGACTAAATATAAACTAGTTTGGTCACTTTGGTGACTAACTAACTAATTTAATCTTGATGTCATATTATTAAAATTTCATAAATTATATGATTGAATATAAATTAGTTTGGCCACTTTGATGACTAACTAACTAATTTAATCTTAATGTCATATAACTAAACAATAATACTAATATTATTAAAATTTTATAAATTATATGGCTGAATATAAATTAGTTTGGCCACTTTAGTGACTAACTAACTAATTTAATCTTAATGTCATATAACTAAACAATAATACTAATATTATTAAAATTTTATAAATTATATGACTGAATATAAATTAGTTTGGCCACTTTGGTTACGGTTACTAACTAACTAATTTAATCTTAATGTCATATAACTAAACAATAATGCTAATATTATTAAAAATATAATATTCAATTTTTGACAATGACAAAATATAGTTAACATTACTACATGCATTAGCCGACATCAACTATCATAGATTATCAATCTACTTCAATCTATAAATATTAGTTTTACCATATATACTAGTATAACACAATGATCTTATTGATGCATGCCATTAATTCATAGCACGATCAACCGGGGTTCTCCTGGCGATGGACCTCTTCATGGAATAGATTAATGGCCAATAATACAACCAATCGTAACTTAAAAGATTAAATATTCATCGTCAATTCATTTTGATAAAAAATTAATCAATCATAATATACAAACAAATTATTTATTTTAGAACCTTGGCTCTGATACCACTTGTTAGCAATATAGGATCTTCAATAAATAATTTGTTACATAAAATTAAATATAAAAATACTTACTTGATGCGGAATTCATCATAATAGTATTTACCTAGTACAAAATTCATTATAAAAGTATATAGACTTGAGACTTGAATCTGATTAGATTTTGATAGCAAATAACTAGTTTCTCTCTCTTAACCTTATTGTTTTAGATAACAATGGATTCTTGCTAAATTTATCATAGAGGACTAATTATTTATATATAACATTCAATTGGTATTTCAAACATCGAATTAATGACTTTAATTCCATTTAATATCAGAATTAACGGCTTAATGTTAATGGCTTAAACTTTTAGACCATTGACATCTGATTGGGTAGCCTTTGTCACACGCAGAAGAAAACAATGGGTGGCCCTTCGCATTTTGCGCTAGATCGAGAAAAAGAGAGACTCTTCGTCTTCGTAACAATCTAACATTAACGTAAAGATTAATCTAACATAAAATTCCTACATATCACCAAGAAAGAGAATGAAGCAAAACGAAAAGAAAAAAAAAACTTGATGGAAGGATCTTATAGTGTCTTTGATCTTTCTCTCAATCGCCCCTCTTTTCCTTTATTTGTTCCGCACCAAGGAGTCTAGATGGTAAGACCAAACCTTACTTTGGTTCCCCACTTATCATCAAAAAATAGAATTAAACAAAATGAAAAGCCAAAACAAAAAAAAGGATAAAAAGCTCTTACAACGATTTTTTTAGTATTTTTTGCTATTTTCTTGGTCCCCAATGATTGGTCCGTAAAGAAGAAGGTGAAGAGACGAGGGGAGGTGAAGTCAAGGGATGCTTGATTCAGAAAACAAAGGAAGAGAAGCCATTAAGTGAAAGAGTAGTGCCCTAAAAGCCAATCATGGGCATTTTTGTAATTTCTTTCAACTCCTGTATGATATTTTATCAATTAAAAGGCATTTTTTTCGATTCATCATATGCTGTGTCTTATATTTATTAAGATTATAATGAACCTCATAAGGTTAGGGCAATGGAATTAGGGTTATGATGAAGTTCATAATGATGAGACCTAAGTTTCTAAAAACTCTAATCTAAAATGTTCCCAATCGAAGGATCATCGAGTTGGGATCGATGATACCGGTAAGACTGGCACAATCTATGTATGATCAATAAAGAGGGTGGTTGGTCTCATAGCCACTTGTATAGAGACACTAATACAAGGATAAGGGTACTCATTAGGGTATGAGTTCACTGAATTGATCCACATTGAGAACATCTTATGGAGATCTTACTTACTTGTCAAAAGATAGTTCTCTTAGTGGGAGTTGTGCAAGTGATCCTTAGACCTGAGATTACCATAGAATCTTATGCACATGAATCTATGTTTTAGTTCATACTCATTCATATCTAAGTCATGTACGGGGTGTTCATGGATATAAAGGATTGTGTATGAAGGTTATGAGTAGGTCAACAAGGAATCGATTATTCCTAGTAAGAGGAAAAGTAATCCCATGTAATCTCATCATATGATGACTCAAGAAGTCTTTGATTAAAGCAAAATGAAATTAGAATAGGTTTCTAATTTTTCATTTGTCGAGTCTTTATTATTGATTTGAGATTCAAATGAATAAAATGTTAGGGTTTGACATTTTTCCATACCCATCACTTATTCGGGATAAAGAAAGATCGAAGGATTGAATTGCACAGTAACTTATCACTGAAGGGTATTTTGGTAATTCCATCAAATTCTTCATGTTCTAGGTAGACATGATACATTGCTAGATGTCAATCTTGTCTTTTAGGTTTTCATGAATTAAATTTATTTAATTCATGAGTCAATTTGAAAGATGGTTCAAATTGGCAACTAGGGTTAGCACGATTTGATCTAATTCGATTAGTCAGTTTCTAATCGAACTAAATCGACTTAAACCTAAACCTACTGCTGGCTAGATGAGGAACCCAATGGGCCACACACATAAGGGAATTGGTCAAATAATCATTTTAATAAGATTAATTAATTCAATTTGTTAGCTAATCAGCATGCTAGCACATGTGGCTAACTATCGCTCAATTTGGGTCGAAATTGATTTGAACCGGCTTAATTAATTGATCCAAATTAATTTTAGAATTAATTTGGGATAACATCTGACCTGATTAACCATTTATTGGATTGGATAAGGTTGAATTAATAGAGTCCAAGAAATATAGGACTCTCGGAAGGGAAACTATGCACATGCAGAATTTTCAAGAGGCGCCTAAGAGTCATTCTGATTTAAGGTACTAGGAGGCGCATCTTTTTTTGGGATTTATATGTCCATTGAACGTGGTGAACATTATCTAGATGTTATTGTATTGGATAAGGTTGAATTAATAGAGTCCAAAAGACATGGGACTCTCGAAAGAAAAACTGTGGGCGTACAGAATTTTCAAGAGGCGTCTAAAAGTCCTTCTGATTTAAGGCACTAAAAGGTGCATCTTTTGGAGATTTAAAAGTCCATATAAACATAGAGAACCTTATCTTGACACATGGCAAAATCAGAGGCTATCTGATTTAAGATGGGATGCCAAAAGCATCCCATCAGGTGTGGCGCGCGTAGAGAGAAAAGTACAGAAAATTATAACGATGTGTCCTTTGATTCAAATTAAAATGAATTTAAAAATTTTATATCCTTTTAGAAGGACGTGAAATGGGTTGTATCCCTTCATTTGACGTCTCCCCATTCACTATTTAAAGGGGGTGGCACATATGGGATTGTATCGGATAATTTTTAGTAATCCTTGTTAAGACAAGAGTCTTCTCTCTCCCTCTCCCCTCCTACAAGCCTTAGTCAATTTAGGACAACTCATTTCTAAGCCTATACAAGTTTTATTAGGCTTAAGAAAAGTGTAAAACGGTCCTAAGAGCCAAGCCAAGAAGTCAAGAAGCCAAAAAGATGTTTAAGTCAAGTTCGTGAGCATATCTTTGATCCAATTATCGTGTGGATCACCATTGGAGGGCGAACACTTGGGCGCCTAGTGAAAAAGATTGAAGAACCGGCTTCCTTCTTTCTTCACCAAGTACTAAGGTTTGATCCTCTACATATATGTTACATTTTATGACTAATTAATTGTTATAATCAAGGGGTCTTGGGTCTAAGGTTTCGGTTGATTAGGGTTTCAAGGTTAAAATTTTTTGAAATCCAGCCTTCCGACGCATGACCGAAACCCAACATTGGTATCAGAGCCACCTTGATTAATTCAATTAGTGGTCCATAATATATTGATTACATGAATGATTATGTTATGCTTTTAGCATGATTTGTTTTATTATGTAGAGTTATAAAATTTCTTGTATTAGAACACGCCTCCTGAGCCTTATGCCTGCGGTGTTTTGTATAGACTGGCCCAAGTGACTAATTAGCTATGACTAAAATTTTTTGTATTAGAACTCTCCTAATCCAGATCCGATCGGAGATGATGCTACAGAGGAGGAACGAGCCACATATAAAAAGTGGCAGAATGATAGTTTGACTGTTAAGTGTATCATGTTGGCCTCGATGAGCAATGAATTATAGAGGCAACATGAGGAGCGGGAACCTCAATCCATATTGCTCAATCTTAAAGAGCTTTATGGAGAGCAAAGTAGGGCTGCTCAATATGAGATTTCGAAGCAGTTGTTTCGTGCACATATGAGTGAGGGCTCATCCGTTCAAGCTCATGTTTTAAAGATGATTGACTTAATCACTCGGTTAGGTCAATTAGGGTTTGTAATGGATGGAGAGCTTAATCAGACTTGATCCTACAATCACTCCCAGACTCCTTCTCGCAGTTTGTCATGAACTATCAAATGAACAAACTAAATATTTCATTCCTAAGCTATTGAATATGCTCAAGACAGCTGAGAGTCACTTCAAGGGTGATAAGGCTCATATTCTTCTAGTTGATAGGAAGAAGAAACATGCAATGAAGAAAGGTTCAAAGAGAAAGAGGAGCCTTAAAAGTAGCATGCAAAAGAGGAAGAAGGAAAGAAGCCTTCTGTTGATCGAGCCTGTTTTCACTGCGGCAAGCAGGGACACTGGAAGAAGAACTGTAAGATATATCTTGCAAGTTTGAAGCGAGATGCTGGTGAAGAAGCATCAAAAGGTTTATACATGATACAAACTAATTTATCATTGAGTTCTTCAGTTTCTGACTCATGGGTATTGGATACTGCATGTGGATCTCATATATGCAAGTCATTGCAAGGACTACAAAGAGTTAAAAATTTGAAGAAGGATGACTTCAAGCTGTATGGCGCGAGTGGAGAAGCCATTTATGCTGAAGCTGTGGGCATCTATTTGTTGTTATTACCTTCTGGCAAGATATTGGAATTAAAAAATTATTATTATATTCAAATATTATTAGAAATATTATTTTTGTACCCTTGTTATTAGAACAAGGTTTTGAAATAAATGTAAAGAGCAATGGTTGCTCTATCTTTTATTCTAATAAATTGTTTGGACATGGTTTGTTTAATAATGGTCTTCTAATTCTTTTGCTCAATGATAAAGTTTTGCTTGTTGATAAAAAAAAAAAGAAAGAGAGAAGATGTTAATGCCACTTATCTCTGACATTGTCGATTAGGTCATATAAGTGAATCTAGGATAAGCAAGTTATACAAAGATAACTTCTTTGATCTTATGATTTTAAATCATTAGGAACTTGTGAGTCCTGCCTCATGGGAAAAATGACTAAGTCTCCGTTCACTGGACATGGAGAAAGGGCAACTGAGTTATTAGGTTTTATACACACAGATGTATGTGGACCTATGACAACTCAAGCTAGAGGAGGATGCTCTTATTTCATCAATTTCATTGACGATTTATCAAGGTTTAGACACGTGTATCTTATGAAACACAAGTCCGAAGCCTTTGATAAATTTAAGGAGTATCAAAGTATGGTTGAAAAATAAACTGGACATAGTATTAAAATCCTTCGATCTGATCGAGGAGGAGAATACTTGTCTAGTGAATTTCTTGATCATCTTATAGACAAAGGCATTCTCTCTGAATGGATCCCTCCTTATACACCTCAATTAAATGGTGTAGCAGAAAGGAGGAATTGTACCTTATTAGACATGGTAAGGTCCATGATGTGCTTCACAGATCTTTCAGTATCATTCTGGGGTTATGCCCTAGAAACTGCTGCTATATTTTAAACAGAGTGCCATCAAAATCAGTGACTAGCACTCCATATGAATTATGGAAAGAAAAAAAAAAAAGCCAAGTCTTAAATATTTTAAGTTTGGGGTTGCCCTGCTTATGTCAAAAATGTATTCAGACATAAGTTAAGTGCTAGGGCTGATAAATGTAGGTTTATAGGTTATTCCAAAGAAGGTATTGGATACATCTTTTATCATCCTACTGAGCAAAAGGTATTTGTCAGTAGGCATGCCATTTTTTGGAAAAGGAATTTATCCAAGAAGAAGGCAGTGGGAAGATACTTGAACTCACTGAAGATCAAGACTTACAACCTACTCCTGTTGACAATCAACAAGACATTCCTCAACCAGAAATTTCTAAAGATCAAGAACAACCATAACATTCACCTCCTCTCCGTAGGTCAGAGAGAGTGCGGGGTACACCTCTCAGATATGGTTTTGTTATTGGAGATGACAACGAAGACAATATCATTCAGGATGATGATCTTGTAACCTATACAGAAGCTGTCGAGAGTAAGGACTCTGACAGATGGCTTGATGCTATGAAATCTGAAATGGACTCCATATATACCAACCAGATTTGGACCTTGGTTGACCCACCTGAGGGAGTAAAGCCAATAGGGTGCAAATGGGTCTTCAAGAAGAAGATTGGAGTAGATGGCCAAGTAGAAACCTACAAGGCTAGGCTAGTGGCAAAAGGTTTCAGGCAAAAACATGGTATTGACTATGATGAAACCTTTTCACCAGTAGCTATGCTCAAATCCATTCGGATATTACTTGCTATGGCAGCATACTATGACTATGAAATCTGGTAGATGGATGTAAAGACTGCCTTCCTCAATGGATATCTTGAGGATGAAGTCTATATGTCACAGCCAGAAGGGTTCGTCTCAAGTAGGAGACCGCACCAAGTATGCAAGCTTAAGAAATTCATTTATGGATTAAAGCAAGCATCGAGGAGTTGGAACTTTCGCTTTGATGAAACAATCAAAGAGTTTGGTTTCATCAAAAATATAGATGAACCATGTGTGTATAAGAAGACAAGTGGGAGTGCCACAGTCTTTTTAATTTTATATGTCGATGACATACTTATCATTGGAAATGATATCCTAATGCTACAATCAGTCAAAACTTGGCCATCTAAACAGTTTTCATGAAAGATTTGGGAGAAGCATCCTGTATACTGGGTATAAAGATTTATAGAGGTAGATCTAAGAGGATGCTTGGCTTATCCCAATCTAGATATATTGACTTAGTGTTGAAAAGATTCAACATGGAAGAAAGTAAAAGAGGTTACTTGCCCATAAGTCAAGGCATACATCTCTCTAAGAAGATGTCTCCTAAATCACCTAAAGAGAGACAAAGAATGAACAAGATTCCTTATGCTTCAGCTGTAGGGTCGATAATGTATGCCATGTTATGTACCAGGCCTGATGTTGCTTATGCCTTAGGCACAGCAAGCAGGTTTCAGCTGATCCAGGGGAAGATCGTTGGAAAGCTATGAAAAATATTCTTAAGTACCTAAGAAGAACTAAGGATATTTTTCTTATATATGGAGGATCAGATTTAAAATTGAAAGGCTATACTGACTCCAGTTTTCAATCAGATCCGGATGATAGTAAATCCATATCAGGGTATATTTTTACTCTATATGGTAGTGCAGTCATTGGAGAAGTACTAAGCAGCAAACTGTAGCTGACTCAGTTACTGAGGTAGAGTACATTGCTGCTAGTGAAGCCACTAAGAAAGCTGTCTGGATGAAGAAGTTCATTACGGAGTTAGGTGTTGTTCCAGTGATTCAACAACCGGTGCCATTTTATTGTGATAACACTGGAGTTGTTGCACAAGCTAAGGAACCAAGGTCTCATCAGAAATCAAGCACATCCTAAGACGCTTCCATCTCATTCGAGAGATCATTGAAAGACAAGATGTTGTTATAGAACGAGTTGACACAAAGAACAATATAGCAAACCCATTCACTAAGGCCCTTCCTCAGCAGCAGTTTGATCGTCATTTGGATTGTATGGGAATTAAATACAAAGGCGATTGACTTTAGTGCAAGTGGAAGATTGAAAGAGTAGTGCCCTAAAAGCCAATCATGTAAGGGCATTTTTGTAATTTTTTTAACTCATGTATGATATTTTATCAATTAAAAGGCATTTTTTTGATTCATCATATGCTATGTCTTATATTTATTAAGATTATAATGAACCCCATAAGGTTAGGGCAATGGAATTAGGGTTATGATGAAGTTCAATGATGAGACCTAAGTTCCTAAAAACTCTAATCTAAAATGTTCCCAGTCGAAGGATCATCGAGTCGGGGATCGATGATACTAGTAAGATTGGCACATTCTATGTATGCTCAATAAAGAGGGTGGTTGGTCTCATAGCCACTTGTGTAGAGACACTAATATAAGGATGTGGGTGCTCATTAGGGTATGAGTTCACTGAATTGACCCACATTGAGAACATCTTATGGAGATCTTACTTACTTGTCAAAAGATAGTTCTCTTAGTGGGAGTTGTGCAAGTGATCCTTAGACCTGAGATTACCATAAAATCTTATGCACATGAATCTATGTTTTAGTTCATACTTATTCATGGCTAAGTCATGTACGAGGTGTTCATGGATATAAAGGATTGTGTATGAAGGTTATGAGTAGGTCAACAAGGAATCGATCATTCCTAGTAAGAGGAAAAGTAATCCCATGTAATCTCATCATATGATAACTTAAGAAGTCTTTGATCAAAGCAAAATGAAATTAAAATAGGTTTCTAATTTTTCATTTATCGAGTCTTTATTATTGATTTGAGATTCAAATGAATAAAATGTTAGGGTTTGACATTTTTCCATATCCATCACTTATTCGGGATAAAGAAAGATCGAATGATTGAATTGCACAGTAACTTGCCACTGAAGGGTATTTTGGTAATTCCATCAAATTCTTCATCTTCTAGGTAGACATGATACATTGCTAGATGTCAATCTTGTCTTATAGGTTTTCATAAATTTAATTTATTTAATTCATGAGTCAATTTGAAAGACGGTTCAAATTGGCAACTAGGATTAGCACGATTTGATCTAATTCGATTAGTCAGTTTCTAATCGAACTAAATTGACTTAAACCTAAACCTACTGCTGGCTAGATGAGGAACCCAATGGGTCACACACATAAGGGAATTGATCAAAGAATCATTTTAATAAGATTAATTAATTCAATTTGTTAGCCAATCATCATGCTAGCACATGTGGCTAACTATCGCTCCAATTTGGGTCGAAATTGATTTGAACCGGCTTAATTAATTGATCCAAATTAATTTTAGAATTAATTTGGGATAACCTCTGACCTGATCAACCATTTATTGGATTGGATAAGGTTGAATTAATAGAGTCCAAAAATATAGGACTCTCGGAAGGGAAACTATGCACATGCAGAATTTTCAAGAGGCGCTTAAGAGTCCTTCTGATTTAAGGTACTAGGAGGCGTATCTTTTTTTTTGAGATTTATAGGTCCATTGAACGTGGTGAACCTTATTTAGATGTTATTGTATTGGATAAGGTTAAATTAATAGAGTCCAAAAGACATGGGACTCTCGAAAGAAAAATTGTGCACATGTAGAATTTTTAAGAGGCGTCTAAAAGTCCTTCTGATTTAAGGCACTAGAAGGCGCATCTTTTGAGGATTTAAGAGTCCATATAAATATGGAGAACCTTATCTTGACACATGGCAAAATCAGAGGCTATCTGATTTAAGATGGGATGCCAAAAGCATCCCATCAGATGTGGAGGTGTGGCACGCATAAGGAGAAAGGTATAGAAAATTATAACGATGTCTCTTGATTCAAATTGAAATGAATTTAAAAATTTTATATCCTTTCAGAAGGACGTGGAATGGGTTGTATCCCTTCATTTGACGTCTCCCCATCCACTATTTAAAGGGGTGGCACATATGGGATTGTATCGGATAATTTTTAGTAATCCTTGTTAAGACAAGAGTCTTCTCTCTCCCCTCCCTTCCTACAAGCCTTAGTCAATTTAGGACAACTCATTTCTTAGCCTATACAAGTTTTATTAGGCTTAAGAAAAGTGTTTAAGGGTCCTAAGAGCCAAGCCAAGAAGTCAAGAAGCCAAAAAGAGGTTTAAGTCAAGTTCGTGAGCATATCTTTGATCCAATTCTCGTGTGGATCACCATTGAAGGACGAACACTTGGTCGCCTAGTGGAAAAGATTGGATAACCGGCTTCTTTCTTTCTTCACCAAGTACTAAGGTATGTTCTTCTACATATATATTACATTTTATGACTAATTAATTGTTATAATCAAGGAGTCTTGGGTTTAAGGTTTCGGATGATTAGGGTTTCAAGGTTAAAATTTTTTAAAATCCAGCCTTTCGCTGCATGACCGGAACCTAACATTAAGAAGTTGCGAGAAAGCTGAAATGTTTACCTTTATGATAAAAAATATTCAATCTTCTGCAGTAAAATAATTGTAATGGTAGGGATAATTTGAGTCAAACCAAGCATTGAACTTGGATTTTCTGTGTCGCAAATCTGACCCCAAAAAAAAAAATGAAAATCTGCATCTTTTTGACTGGCCAATCGCAAAAAATCAACTTTTGAATGGAAGGAAATGAGAAATTTTGGTCAAATACAAACAAAAGAATTCATAGAAGTGTTTGTTTGCGTGCAAGTGTGTGAGCACGATATATATGGCGGGTCACGACCCATTGTCTGTGCAACGATGGACACAAAAAGTGCTCGACGTTGGGTGGACGTGATGTCGATCTTCAATAGACGAGCAAAGTTGATACAATATTACCCCTTTTTTTTTTGGCATGCAATGCCGCAGATGCACCGGAGATGGCCCCCTACGGGCTGCTCGTCACCCCCCCACTAGACAAAGAATCGAGGCCTAGCCCATGTGGAATCCAATTTGCCAGCAAAATTATTCCCATTTGCTCAGCTTCTTAATTTTTTTCCACGATTTCATGCAACTGGCGTGATTCTTCCCAGTATCTCCCCCGGACTTGGAATTCTTGCCTTCCAGGACCCATGCCATGAATCATCTCCATGCACCCTCTTCCTCCTGATGGATAAGTGTCCTTCCCAATGTCCTCAAAGGCTGGCAAGTGTTTTTCGTCCGTCACCCAATTGAGCTCAGAATTAGCTAGTAGTGGCCGTGGGGCAGGCCGCGGGCGTGGGAAGGTATCCATTCATCCCACTGGGGACCAGACAGTGAGAATATCTTTTAACCAACCCATCTGGAATCCAACAACCTCAGAGAGATTCTCCCCACTAGGTTAGGAGTTAGGTTCTCTTCATTAATCAAAATGTAGTACTCTCTACCTTAAGGATTCTCGGGTACCATCATCCATTCCATATCTTTCCCTCTTCAGTATATATATATATATATGGGGAAAGCGCGCAGTTGCCAATGAGTCGATAGTGGAGACGTTTCCAAGGCTATTTATTGGAGGAGTTTTCATTGAGAGAGGGCGTGTCGAGTTTGGCAAGCGGCCTGCGAAGGCAAAGAGCTTCTGGAAATGGCCCTGCTCTGCCGAACATTTATATTTAATGAGCAATGTACTCTGTACGTCTCTCCCTCTCGGTGAGAGTAGGTCGCATCAACCGGCTAAAGCTGGCAACAGTGCTGAGGTTCTCCTTGTAGCGTAACGTACCTTTAACAAACAAGCCTTAATTAGTTGCCCCAGACCCCCTTTCTTTTACTTTATTAATGCGTAGTAAAAGTAAGCCTAATTAAGCCTTCGGATAATTTCATGTATTAACCATAAGCATAGATAAAGTTTTATAAATCAAGATTTTAAATTTTATGAAGTTAGAATATTCTGATTTCTTTATAACATTAAATATCTTGCTGTCGATTAGGTGGCATCTTTCTAATGGGACTTAAAATCTTGTTGTAAATAGTACTTTATAATAATAGAAGAGAGTATATACATGTACGTTCAAACCGTAAAACTAATAATAGAGTATATTTGAATTAAAGATACATATCCTTGATTAATTATCACTTATATCGATTGCTACAAATATCTTAAAATTAAAAATATTTATTTCAATATTCTCTAGCTAATACATCACATGGATATAACAAATCGATAATTTTTTTTTGTACTAATATACTAAAATAGATGTTAAACCCTTTAAATTGAGAGTCTATTTTATTAATCATGATTGACACCTATTAAATATATTTGGATTAAAAATAAATAGATTTTAATACGTAATCGTATTAAAATATACTCCCATACCATCTAATAAATCATATTATTGTTTAGTATGAATCTTTGATTTTCATGCTTTATTATGGATTTTAAACTTAAGAGAAACGCATACCATCTCTTCATTAGAGAAATATATATAGTCCATCATGTTGATCACTCTACATATTATTCATTTGGTTGACATTTTGATTCATATTCATGTGATTAAATCAAAAATAAATTTACATCAATCAAATTAATTGAAATTTTTAACAACTAGTCATGCACTGTATCCTCTCTTCTCGAAAGGGACGTGATCCACTCTTTTTAATCCACTTCAAATACTATTCACCTAGTTTCTTATTAAAAGAATAAATATTACACTATTGCATACTTTGGCAAGGGGCTTGCCTCATCATGTCAAATCAAAGTCACGTAATGATTTAAGTGAACCTCAAACCAAATTGTAAGTGTCTTCCGAATAGATCAATGCACAGTTAATTAGTGGGTGTGACAATACCTGCATATTGGAGCTTGTTAGGAAAAGTCATTTAGGAAACGATTAAAGCAACCGCATCATTTCTTTAAAAAAAAAAAAAAAAGTTGCACAAAACTCAAAATGATTGAAATAGACTGCAAATGCCGTAAATTCCTTTCTAGTGTTAGAAATTTGAATATATTAAGTGCTTACATAACTTAAAGTCCATTTGGCATGCTAATTATTCTAATATTTTTATCTATACAAACTAATGAAATAATGCATGAAGATTGATGTTAAAGAGAACATATGCACAAAATTTCAATTATTTTTTTTTTCATTTTTACTCTATTTAAAATTGATAATTATTTTGCCAAAAAAAATTCTATGAAGATTTTTAAAATAATTTAAGAAACTAAATGCATATAATCAAATATGTCACTCTTCTGGTTTTCTTATTTTGATGGAAATATATATATATGACAAAAAATATAGAGTCATCCAAAAATAAAACCATAGAAACATTTTTTTTTGTATAAATTTTATGGCATCAAAATTAAATGGCTTCACTAGATCGAACTTTTAGCTATTTGTAAAGCCTAATTATTTCAATATTTTTGGCTGCTACTCAAGGTGATAATTTTATCACTTTTAGTGATATTTTTCTTGGCTAAAAAAAAAATTTACACTGTTCCAGTGGTGTGCGTATATATATGTCTGCTGCGACGCGGTCTCTGCTTGACACGTGGCATGATTTTATGGGGGAGAATGAGGGTGGGGTCCATGGCATCACATCAATCGATCCCTTTCATGCGTGATACACAGGAAAGCCATATGCGGCACAATCAGCACGCATTTGATGGTGGTTGGTGGCGAGATATCCGTTCGCGTTTGCGGACAAGAGCCCTTTCTCGTCTGCTTGCTTGCCAAGCCAAACTGGCCTCGTAAATTTACGGCCACAAAATCGGCACACGTGAGATGGATACACGTGTTGCCTCTCAACGAGGAGGGGCATAATACATCATGGCTGGGATCCTCATCCTGTAATCAAACTGCCTTTATTTAACAAAAGATATTCCGTCTGTATTTATTTTAGATTGAAATACCAAAAATTCATACATCCCCAAATTGATTGAATTCTTTTGCTCTTTTTTTTTATAATATAGTGAGAAAAGCAAAGAAAATACATGTGAAATAATATAAAACAAAACAATTTTTTCATATTATATAAATAGTAAGAAATATATAATTGAATAAGATTACATTTATTAACTTTGCATTGTATCAATATATTACTAATTTCATCTTTCTTAGTTTTAATGATTCAACATATAACATATCCTATTAGTTAGCCTTGAACTTATTAAGAGCTCAACAAAATTGATACATCCCAACTCAAAAAAGAATGCTAAGAGATTGTGTGCCAATTATCATAACACAATTTCAATAGGAAAAGTCTTGCTGCATCGCGCGCGGTGCAAAACAAGCGCACCATGCGCAGTGATTGATGTGCGATGCATGCGCACAAGCATGCTAAAGCAGAAATATTTTTTTTGTTTTTGATATACGCGCATGAATGCAGCACACCAATCATCGCATGTGATGCAGCTCTACATGCGGTGCAGCAAAACTTTTTCATTTCAAAATAAGAGCTGATCACATGTTCCTCAACATATACCCTCAAGAAACATGCAAAGCTGGTTAACAATTTCAAAAAAAAAAAAAAATATTATATTTATTAAAAAAGCCTTAATTTTTTTTTCAAAACTAACTAATGAAAGTTGAGCTTATATATATATACATACTCTCATTTATTCTTAGCAAGATCTAAAGCTACTTATTTTTTCACTTTTGATCTATTCTATAGCTCGTTACATGCCAGCTGTCCGCATTCCCTACAAAGAAAATTAAAAAAAAAAATACTCAATCAACATGACTAAAAGGCATCATAATTTGATAAAATATAACCATCAAAATAGTATAATCATTTTGTTATGCGTGTTCAATTTATACCATACACAAATTATACATTAAATTTATGTCCAACTTAGTATGTTAGCCTCATGCTAGCTTTAATTATCAAATAAATATATAATACTATTAAATTAACCTAATTCAAATTTTAGACTAACCTTGATCATACTCTAGCTCATGGTCGGCAATCACAATGGCACGCTACCATCATAATACCATATCCTTATTTATGATGAAACTATCATTATAATATCATATTTCTACTTGTAACAAGACTATTAACAATACCATGCTCCCACTTGTGGCTATCTACCACATAATACTATATTCCTACCCTTGGTAAGACTACCAACAAGACCATGCTTCTATGCATGACTAACTACAATCATGATACCTAATTCTTTCTTGTGGCAACGCTAACATAATAATATCATGTTTCTAACTATAGCTATCTATCCCATACTACTGCATTTTGTGTCTATGGCTATCCCCATACTACCAATGGTCTATTTATTAAATCCATAATTTATTTAAACTTGATTATATTATACTACATGACCATGTTTGGTGAATTCATAATCCATTCCAACTTGATTATGCCATGCTACATCATATTGGTGTATACTAAGTCTATAATTCATTCCAACTTGATTATGCCATGCAATATATATATATATATAATTCATGATTCATTTAAAACCTAATGATGCCATACTACATTATACTGGTCATTATATAAAATACATAATTTCATTCAAACTCCATTAAGTCATGCTACATCATGCTGATCATGTATATAAAATTTTGATTTTATTTAAACTTTACATGATCATGTTTGGTAAATCTATAATCCATTCCAACTTGATTATGCCATGCTATATCATATTGGTATATATTAAGGTAGTGTTTGATAGAAAAAATATTATCCATGGATAAGTGTACGGGATAGAGTTTGTCCCCTAGCTATCCCTAGGGATATCTCTTGGCTATCCCATTGATCATATCAAATGCAAAAAGATAAATCCATAGGATAACTTTTTTTTACTCTTATTTGGAGGGATAACCAGCTATTCCTGCATTCTCTGAGGAATAAATTGAGGGGATATCCCTTGGTTAACCATGGATTATCCCTTTGGTTAACTTTATTCCCAGCTATCCCTTATAGTTATGGCTTTTGGGGATAAGAGGGAATATCCTGGATATCCCCCTTATTTCCTATTTCAAACACTACCTAAGTCTACAATTCATTCCAACTTGATTATGCCATGCAATATCATGTATGTATATATATATATATATATATTTCATAATTCATTTAAACCCAATGATGCCATGCTACATTATAGTAGTTATATATAAATACATAATTTCATTCAAACTCAATTATGTCATGCTACATCATGTTGATCATGTATATAAAATCTTTGATTTTATTTAAACTTAATATGTCATGCTACATCATGTTAGTCATATATATATATATATATATATATATATATATATATATATATATATATATATATATATATATATATATATATATAAGTCACATGTTCAATGCCATATAACATCAAATAGTATTATAGTACGTTAATTAAATCTAACTTTGATCATCATCTACCAACATTGATAACACTAGTCCTAGGTTAATAACAAATTAATTAATGAATTAACATTCAAGGTTTAGGGTCTGGGTCAATGGTCCAAAGCATGGTTTAAAAATAGGACTGGATCGGCCTATCGAACCGATCCAACCAGACCTGATCATTCATTAGTTCAATTTTATTAAAGTTAACTTTTAAATAACTCAATAAAAATTAAAAAAAAAACCTATTGAACCTGTCGAATTCTGAAGAGTCGGTCCAACCCTAATTTTTAGACTTTTAGTTTTGATAAATAAAATAAAGATTGAATTTTAAAAAAAATTTAAATTTTCACTTAGGTTGATTTCATATTTTATTATTTTATTATTATATTAAAAATTAATTATGACATCATCCTATTTAACCAAACTGGTTTACTCGGTCGAACTGATTGACCCATGACCCAAATGTCAAGCCATTTATTGTCTGATCCGATTTTTAAAACATTGGTCTAAAGCATGTGTTAAGAAGAGTATTAACCTCTTATTGATTTTGATGAATACAAAACAATTAAGTATGGTACTAATCATATTATTGTTGAGTTTAAGTGATTTCAGGTTATTCATCATGAAAGAAGATGTTTGCTTCAGTTTAAGGTAAATTTTAAATTTAAATGAAAGGTAATGTAGGTAAAGTATTAATTCTATGAATGTGCTTTCTAAGTTAAATTATTTTCAAAGAGTTTGTAATACAAAATGAATTTCTCAAACGATTTGGATTTCATAATTGTTGAATGGTTTTCATGTGTCTTGTGTGCACTTATTTTTTAAAATTAACATATTCTATATTTGGACAATCCACTTGCCAAAATAACTTTCAAGTTTCATTATATTGCATTATTTTGAACTAGATTTAGCTACTTTATAAATCTTTAATACAAACTGAGCAGCCAAATATTTTTTCCTTGGAGTTGGATGTGTGCTAGGTCAATTTTCTCCTTGGGTTAAGAGTGTTTGACACCCTGGCTGGGGGTCCAATGCCTTGATTCTTTTCCATTGGAAGATCGGTTGCTCTTGTTGGGAGTACAATACTTTGATTGGATGACTGATGCCTTGAGCTGGGCATCCAACCTCCTTGTGCTTTTTTTATTGGAAGACCGACTCCCTGTATTAGGCATCCAATATCATCCTCTCTTTCCATCAGGCACCTAATATTTTCATTGGATGGCCATATGGATGTCTAATGCTTTGAAAGAAAAGTGGATCTGCTTCATTGGACGATCGATCAGTGGAATTGGGCGATCGATTTTGAAAGCTCTTGGATTTTTCTCCTTTTGAGTTTGGGATTGGTCAACCAGTCAGTTAACTACTATTGCTATTTGTGACCAAAACAGAGAGTGAATTGATTTTGGTCAACCAATTGGTCGACCAATGAGTTAAGAAATTTTTCTTAACGACTATTTTTCCAATGTTTCAATGAATCCCTTTTCTATTTTTCTTCTCTCACGCAATGATCAATTTTTCTATTGTGTATAAATACCTCTCTTGTACAATAATTCATAAGTAAAAAAAGAAAAGAAAAATTATTAAAAATAGAAACAAAAGAGAAAGAAAAATACATTAGAAAAGAGTTTCATTCTTGGAAAGATAGTTGGAGAGGTGCATTAATTGATTACTTGCAAATCAACTTGAAGAGCATTTATTTCTTATTCTTGGCGTGGTGTTAAAACTCCAATAACCATTCTTAAAGAGCATTCAAAGCTTTACGAAGGCTTCATTATTGCTACTACGTGCTTAAAGGAAGAGCCATCTCATATAATGTTCTTCAAAAGTTGTAACGTATATTTCTGAATATCTGCTCATTCTTAGGAGCTCTTTGTATAAACCTCACATTATTGTACTTTGAGTTTATGTTTCACATTTGTGAAACTTGTGTGAGTAGAGATCTACTCGTGTGTACTTGTAAGGCTTGTTTGTGCTTGAAAATACGCTTACTAGCCAAGTAGGCTAGTGGTGTTTAGTAAAATTTTCAAGGGATTACTGGGGAGTGGATGTAGGTGCCGAGTTTGGTGTCAAACCACTATAAACATGCTGTGTTTGATTGTGATATTTTCTGTGATTGATTGCATATTACATTCACCTCACTATACTCTATTCACTTGTGAACAATTTCTAAGTGCATATACATGTTAGTTAATTAAATTTTAAAAAGAATCTAATTCATCCTTTCTTTTGGGTTGCTATATCTGGGTAACAAAGAGGGTCAAGATATCTTTGACTAGTTGGCATCTAAGGAATCCCCTAAGGGTCAGAGAGTCAAGTCACATGATTGCATTAAAGATAAACTAAACAAAATGGAGGTCGTCACTCTACAAGATTCTTAGAGGTTAAGGATAATATTGCAAGACCAAACCAAATGACAAGTCAACATACGTAGGATTGTGGAGTCCCTCCCATATAGGACTCATCAAGGATTGGAAAGCTCGACCATAGGGTAAACCAATGGCAAGGTCTAATAAGGTCCTATTTTATGGAACAAAATAAATTTCACTCGTTCTTAGGCATAGTGTGCCGATGGCTGGCCTAGTTAGAGAGGAGACATGATGAGGGATTAAGGGGAACGACGAAGGTTGGGTTGATCATGGTAGTCGCCGATCCCAGTGGTAGCAAAATCACAATACCACTCCACCCTACAGATTGATTGAATAAGATAGATCTATATGAATCAAACGTTGCATAGCTACTAGCTAAGTGCCAAAAAGATTAAGACCATCGATCCTCACTAGCTAATGGCTCGCAATAGCAATGAAATATGATGGTAAAAGAAATAGAAATAAAAGATAGAACATGGAACGGGGAAGGTTTCAACCCTTACCATTTGGTGTCTAGATCTCTTATGCCTATATGCCATCTACATCTATCAAAACTCTTCAATAGTCAGCAACTCATATTAGAGGAGGAAGGAGAGGGAAGAAGAGATGGCCTGATGTTATGAAAGGCAAAGGGCAAGGACAGCTGGGGCTTTAGAAGATAAGAGGTGCCATAGAGAAATATAAAGCCTATGAGCATTTCTCCTCATTTCTTTAATGACCTCGCGATATCTCTCACCATTTTAGGGTCTCCAATGGATTTTGGGGCCAAATTGATCAACTATAGTCAATTATGGCAAGGGATGCTTGGGCTCCTAAATTAGCCAACTTGGCTAAATCACCTAAATCCAAGGATAAATTCTCACAACAATAAAACCATTTACATGCATTACTTCCATTAGCATTACTACCATCCATCAAATTTACATTTATTTTTATATCATTTAGTCCAATATAAGGGTTCTACCAGGCCAAATTTGAATTTGATCGAGCTGGCTTAGGTTAGAGTTTTGATAATTCCGAGCTTGGACTTGTTGGAGTTTCATGTTTAATTTTGTTTTATACTAATCGACTTGCTGATCTATTACAAATAGTACTTGATAATATAAAAATATTAAAACTTTAAGGTAAATTTTGAATATGCTAAGACTTATATTATACCCAATATGTGTTGTATTCAAATCAATGCAGTTCAAGTCTAAATTTTCATTAGATATTCAAAAAAATGTCTTAAATAATTAGATGAGCTAAAATCATCCATACATTAAAATGTTTATTAATCAAACATCCAAGTACATGCTTTAAAAATTAAATAAAAAAAATAAGTACTTTATAGTTAACCATATAACAATGATTTATAAAAGATTGAAATAATACTTAATTTAAAGTCCAACATGAATATCAAAATATGTTATGACATGTGATTTCTTTTATTCATTTTATCCATTAAATTATAAAGCAAAATTTTATATGCCAAGCCTTAAGATATTGAAGGATATATTAATAAAATAATTAATATTATATATGTATATAAATAGATTTGATAATTAGTTAAAATTGACTCAACCTCAAATTCCAAATGGATATGCCTTTGGACCTACCTAACCCATTCATTGATGGATTAAAGTTGGGTCAAGTCCACATGATTCATCAAGTTTGTAGATTGGAGTAACACCACTAATTAAGGGCATCAAATACTTTTGCAAAATGATAATTATATTAATCATTTTTTAAAAAAGTGATTAAATTTTTTTGATTTGACTATTTTGCAGCCATATTTTTTTTGCATAAATAAGATTTTTTAGTTATTAAATGAAATTAATGTTAATTCTTGTTGCATTGGTATAGCCATTACTATCATACTCACATAATTATGCAATAGAGATATCATAGAATACAAATATATAAATTTTAAACTTTGCAAGATTTTCATATTTCCTGGACAAGGAACAATGGTGAGTTTATTAGCATAGTAAAGGCAAAGGCGTTTAGTCTAATAATAAAAAATGTGTCTTGCTTGTATTGAAAATTAAAAGATATTAAATTTATAAAAAAATCAAATGCACATAAGTATTTATATTTGTATACTCTTGATATAGTAATGTATGTAGAATAATTATCGTTTGATCCTATTTATAGGTTTAATGGATAGAATGGTCAAGGATTATACTAGCCATCCCTTATTGTTATTGTTTAATTAGCCTAGAGACTATGAGATACTGCAATAGAAAAAATAATTAGAAACAGCTCATCCAATTATAAATATCATATTTCAAGGATGATTGAGCAAACATGATAATGATATTTAGTTAATTTAATAAATATGTCATACCACATGAATGACATAAAATGATAAAATATAATATTTAACTGGATATAGTTGATTAAACTATAAATTATGAGATGCATAAACAACAACAAATGATAAAATTTTGACAAAAAATCTATATATATAATATTGCATGAATGCATGAATGTCAAAAATTGATTTAGCTACACTATATCAAGAGGACAATATTATCATGCTCAATAGTATTGTAGTGGATTATGATAATTATTACGAATGATCTATATTTTACTATTGGGTTTAGCAGGACCATTTATTCTACCATGAAATTCCCTACTAATTAATTCAATGTGTAAGCTTTTGAAAACCGGATAAATTAGTATTATTAATCTTTCTTAGAGTGTGTGTATATTGTATAGGTAAAGTATACGTACTGGTACATATGTTTTGAAAAGCAGCTGGGAGCTGGCTGGTGGAACGCAGGGCAGGAGGCGGGCGGCCGCATGGTTACCGTCAGTTCTTCATCCGATGGTTGATTGGCAACCTCTTAATTAATACGTGCGCGGTGGCAGCTTTAGGGCCTCGCGGTTTGCTCTCTTCGACCGCTCTCGCCCGAAAGGCTGGGAACGAAATTATCGTGAGATTTTAGCTTTTGTCGCATCGGAGCGGCGGTGAGTGACACCTTTTTCTTGTCCTACACCTACCGGATTGTGGTCACCTCCCTCCTGCCGTGCTTGCCAAGGCGGTGACCAGATTCCGTAGTGAGGCATTAACTAAAGGAATCCCAGGATTAGTTCAGTCTTGCTACCTTCCCTTCGTTAATGCTGCGAAGATTGAGCTACTACTACTGGCTTTGAATTTTATTCCATGGAAACTCACATACTTAATGCACGGCATAATTCTATCCATCTTGAGATGTATATTATATATAATTGTTCATGCGGTGCAGTCTCTTTGACCTTTTTTTTTTTTTTAATGCAGTCTTTGTGAAGATCCTATATATTAAAATTTTAATTTTTTAAATTAATTGTATGGTGCAGAATTGCTTTTTTTTTTTTTCTCAGTTTCCATAGAGTTTCATCTCAGTTTATTTATTTTAGAAAGAAAATTTTAAAAAATATTTAAATTTAAAACCTTAAATCAATATAAAGTTCGAAGCAAGGTATGTATCTACATTTCAAAGAAGAAATTTCTCTCTCTTATATCTAATTATTTATTTAATTTTATAAAATCTAATAAGATAAAAATTATAAAACTTGAATGTAAAGTTCACAATGAATTTAAATCCAAATTGTTATTTATAATTTCTGTGCAGATTCAATTATCTTAAAAGCAATCTAATTAATTGTCACTATAAAATGACTGATTAAAAAACATCCATGGTGAAATGTGGCATATGCCTTTTGTCAAATATGAAATAAGTCAAACTTTATAAAAACATATTTGATATTATTTAAAAATTTAAATTGTTTTTATATTCACCGTAGATATATAACCTATTAATTTCGTTTTTCGTTCGACTTGACCTATGGTTAAAAGGTATCTACAATCACAAAGACTAACAGGTTAAGGCCTTTGCCTGTTCTTTTTTCTGGTATTTTTTTCCCCTTATTCAAACTAACGGAAGGTTTAAACTTTACTTTCTTTTTTTTTTTTTCAGTGTAATTCTCCTGATTCTTCCGTCCAAAAATTCGTCGCCATTCCCATATCAATCTCCTGAAACATTAACGGTATCCCATTCCACTGGAGTTCTATATAAGCCTCTGCCCTCTGCCCCGAAGGGAAAAAAAATCCTCGACCTCTGAAACCAAGACCCAGAGTAGAAGTCTCTGTCTACTCCCTCCCCCCCTACCCCCCTTATTTCTCCCAAGTCTGAACAATGGCGTTCGGCAAAACCCTGGGTTACCGGTTCCTCAGTGCCGCCAAGTCCTCCTCCGCCGGCACCCTCCTCCCTCCGCCCCTCCGGGCCGCCGAGCCGTCCTGTTACCTCCGTCGCCTCCTCCCGGAGTCCGGCGAGGAGCGGGGGCTCCTCCGCCGGTTCCTTCAGTGGCGACCCCTCTTCCAGTCGGCGGAGCGGCTGCCCCTCCCGATCGGCGACGCCCTTTCCAATCGGATCCGGCAGCTGAACCGGGACCGCCTCCGCCTCGAGGGGCTCGTCCCTCCACCCAGATCCCCGCCAGAAGCGGCGAAGGAGATCTCGGTGGAGGAGGCGAGGAAGGTTCTGCGGGCGGCGCAGATGGAGGCGGCACGTGCGCGGCTGAGGGGGATCCCGAGGAGCTGCGTGGCGTACGCGGAATTTGCCCAGATCTGCAGCGAGGTCGCGGGCGGCGATCAGGGGCTCGGCGTCGCCCGCGCGCTCGACGAGTCCGGGGCCGTCATCGTCCTCGGCGACGTCGTCTTCCTCCGTCCCGACCTCGTGAGCCCCTCTATATCCCCCTCCATTACCCCGTACCAGTTTCTTTCCTTCCATCGTCCTTCGTTAATTAATTTATCCATCGGCTCTATCGTCCCCTGGGCCCCGTGTGAGTTAGAAGCTATGGAATTCGTCTGTGTCCTCTCACGAACGGCCATTTTGTGCACACTGTTCTGCGGAAAATGTGAGGTATTTTGGATGCAAAGTTTTAGCGTTAGACGATTGATGTCGTAACATCAGCATCGTTTTGTCTAACGAATTCCGATGCCGAGACACCGCCCTAGTCCTCAGGATCATCCCTATTTTTTTGCCGAGTTTTGACCCAAGTTTTTAAGCGATGGAGTGGTATCGTTCTTTTCCTTTATTTTTTTTTCTTTTCTTTTTTCAATTCAAATATTATTTTCTCATCAAATCTAAAATGTTAATATGTTTTCTTTGATAACTGTCTAACAGAGACAAGCGGAAGACTAGTAAAATAATATATACGAAAGAAAAAAAAAATTTCTTTTTCAATCTTCTGGCCGGAGCTGCGTTTTACGAAAGCAAATTTTCTGTTATTTTGTTTTATGAGCGGCCAGCCGAACCGTCAGTGGCGCTGACATCTGCGCTAAACTTCGCGGCAAGAGGGCAAACTTTTTAAAAAGAGGGGACCCAGACCCAGAGTCAACAACACGGAGCCTCCTGACTTTTATTATAACCGAGAGAAAATTTGGGAATATTCCTCATTTTATTAAAATAAATAAATTAAAATATGAAAACCATCTTTAACTACAAATATGCGTGCAACTATCATCTCCCAATCTATATCATTTATCGGCCAAATTTGAAATAATAAACCCTCTGGTGCTGATGACCACCAGGTGGCAAAAGCAATCGAGAATATGATTCCGGCATCGGCAGCCCCTACGAGCAACAACCTGCTGCCAATGAAAGAGCTGAAGGAGATGGAGAAGAAAAAGGCCGAGATAGACTTGAAGGCCGAGGCCCTGGTGAAGAGGGAGCTCTGGTACGGGCTGGGCTTGCTGGTGATCCAGACTGCGGGCTTCATGCGGCTGACCTGGTGGGAGTTCACCTGGGACGTCATGGAGCCCATTTGCTTTTTCGTCACCTCCTTCTACTTCGTGGCAGGCTATGCCTTCTTCCTGAGGACCTCCAGGGACCCCTCCTTCGAGGGTTTTTTCGATAGCCGCTTCGCCGCCAAGCAGAAGCGGCTCATGAAGGCCCACAACTTTGACATCAATAAATTCAACGACCTCAGGAGAGCTTGCCACTTTCCTCCATCTCAACCTCTGAAAGAAACCTCTTCCTCTTCTTACTGCGATCGCCACATGAAGAGCACCTTCTTTGGGATCATGCATTAGAATTTAGACAGCTTGGTTTCATTTGATATATTGACTAGAATTAGAGAGAGAGAGAGAGAGCTGTAATTAACTTAACCAAATGCACCCCTTACTTTCCTTTGTTTTACTGTGAAATATTCGAGCTAGCAGAGCCATTTGGTGTCGTTTTACATGTGAAACGACGTGAGAGAAAGCAGGAAGTGACATGAGGCAGTTATTCTGATGAGATTTTGATTCGGCCGGGGACATGAAGCCAACTGACGAAGCTATCTTTCTTCTTAATGAAATATTTTCAAGTAACCGGACAGAGATGGGTACGTGCGGTGGGCTATAGACTGAGATCTGTGATTAGTGATCATGCCAATGAACTCATCAGTTGCATTTATTAGTAGCAAATTTGGGAGGAAAAAAAACGTTGCTAAACAAATTAAAGAAACAACAAGGGGCAAAAAGATTGAATAAATGTTAGCCTGCTTTGCTTGAAATTTCCGGTCTATTGGGATGTCAGTTACATCGCACAGGCATGTAGCCTCTGACCCTTTTCATGATTCTTTCATCAGTGGACAGTGATGGTTGCTCATTATATTGGCATGTCTCAAATGGAAAATGATAAAGCCCTAATTGCATAATCTAAAGATGGTGCATGTAATGGATGAAATTGACCCCAAAATTCTGTGGTTGCAATGTGAACAATTGCACGTGTCTGGCAGCACATCAAGCCCCATGTGGGCACAATAGTGCTTTTTTCTAAGACACAAATCTTCATCAAACACCCAAAAAAAAAAAAAAAAAAAAAAGCCCGATAAGTAAGCCAACCCTCTCGTTCGAGAACAAGCAGTCCATTTCTTTTCAACCTAACTAATTAAGAAAGAGTGTGCATTTATTTTGTCCTTTCCAGCCATAAATGTAGAAATTTCCAGTAATTAGAGTATTTTGGATTTTATTATTAATTTTGCTACTACTTATTTTCTTGTTGATTAATAATAGTGCTGATTTGGTGCTCATTCAATTTTATAGGTTGTTTTTTTTAAAAAAAAAAAAGCTTGGTGCGTTTCTTTTGTCCATCTGAGGTTGCCAAATGTCAAATTTACAGAAAATTGTGCAGCTTGATTCATAGACGAACTATGCCACTTTGAAAAGGATATCACAAAATTTTTATTTTGCACTTATGATATTATTACAACCAACTTAATTCCAAGGAAAAAATCCATTCATAGATTAATTTAAAATTGAAGGCTTCATCTTCGTACCTGTGCTATATCCAATTCCGACCTTCTCCCAAGGGGAGAAAGGGAAAAAGGAAATAAAAAGTAAGCTCAATGGTCTGTTGGTGGCAGAAAGAGGATCTGATACTTAGTTAATTCCAAGTGATGGACTTGTGGTTGGGTGTCAGAGAGAGAGAGAGAGAGAGAGAGAGAGAGAGAGAGAGGTTAAGATCAAGGATCTGATACTTAGTTAATTCGATAATTCTAAGCATATTTAGTGATGAGCTTGAGTAAAAAAGAAAGAGAGAAGAGTGAGGGTAATCTCACTCTTCTGTTAGATGACAGAAAAGACATTTGGTACTTTGGTAATTTGAAGTATATTTAGTGATGGACTTGAGTGGCCACACAAAGATGGACGCTCGCTTAGATAACACACATAAATGAATTCAAAATAATCAAAAAAAGTTAATTCCAAACATATTTAGTGATGGACTTGAGTGGGAAAAGAGAGAGAGACCTTTGTTAGGTGACAGAAAGGGCATTTGGTACTTTGTTAATTCGAAGCATATTTAGTAATGGACTTGAGTGGCCACACAAGATGGACGCTCGCTCAAAAACACACATAAATGAACTCAAAATAACCAAAAAAAGTTAATTCCAAGCATATTTTGTGATGGACTTGAGTGAGAAAAGAAAGAGAGAGAGGGAGCGAGGGTAACCTCGCTCTTCTGTTAGGTGATAGAAAGGGCATTTGGTACATTGTTAATTTGAAGCATATTTAGTGATGAACTTGAGTGACCATACAAAGATAGATGTTCGCTCAGATAACACACATAATTGAACTCAAAAAAACTAAGAAAAGTTAATTCCAAGCATATTTAGTGATGGATTTGAGTGGGGAAAGAGAAAGAGAGAAGAGTGAGGGCTCACTCCTCTGTTAGGTGACAGAAAGGGCATTTGGTACTTTGTTAATTCGAAGCATATTTAGTGATGGACTTGAGTGGTTACACAAAGATGGACGCTCACTCAGATAACACATATAAATGAACTCAAAATAACCAAGAAAAGTTAATTCCAAGCACATTTTGTGATGGACTTAAGTGGGGAAAGAGAGAGAGAGAGGAGTGAGGGTAACCTCACTCTTCTGTTAGGTGATAGAAAGGACATTTAGTACTTTATTAATTCGAAGCATATTTAGTAATGGACTTGAGTGGCCACACAAAGATGGCGCTCGCTTAGATAACACACATAAATAAATTCAAAATAATCAAGAAAAGTTAATTCCAAACATATTTAGTGATGGACTTGAGTGAAAAAAGAGAGAGAAGCCTTTGTTAGGTGATAGAAAGGACATTTGGTACTTTGTTAATTCGAAGCATATTTAGTGATGGACTTAAGTAGCCACACAAAGATGGATGCTCGCTCAGATAACACACATAAATGAACTCAAAATAACCAAGAAAAGTTAATTCCAAACATATTTTGTAATGGACTTGAGTAGAAAAAGAGAGAGAGAGAGAGAGAGAGGGGAGCGAGGGTAACCTCACTCCTCTATTAGGTGATAGAAAGGGTATTTGGTACTTTGTTAATTCGAAGCATATTTAATGATGGACTTGAGTGGCCACACAAAGATGGATGTTCGCTCAGATAACACATAAATGAACTCAAAATAAACAAGAAAAGTTAATTCCAAGCATATTTAGTAATGGAATTGAGTGGGGAAAGAGAAAGAGAGAGGAATGAGGGCTCACTCCTCTATTAGGTGACAGAAAGGGCATATGGTACTTTGTTAATTCGAAGCAATTTTAGTGATGGACTTGAGTGGCCACACAAAGATGGAAACACACATAAATGAACTCAAAATAACCAATAAAAGTTGTTGCTGTTTTTTTTTCACTTTCATTGTTCTTATTTACGACCGACAACTAGTGCAGCCTTTTTTTTATAGGCTATCAAAATGTGCCGTTATAAGCTCCATTGAAAGAGAATACAATCGGAATTAAAACACAAAACTCTAACATAAATAATAGAGATAACTTATAATTTATTTTAACTTTTATAAGATTTAAACCTCCTTTATAACTCTAATTATATTGTCAAACCCATTCTTCAAGTTTAGTACCATCTACAATAAAAATTTCAAGTTTGAAGCGATTACTCTTCCTATTTTTGTCTTTGATTTGAAGCCATAACTCCAACAATCACTCCCTCAAATTTGAAGCATTATCATATGCCAAGCAATAATATCAATCTTAGGAATGTGCCGATTGAGAGAGCTTTAATAGATATGTTTAGTATTTACTACTTGCTCCTTCACATTATAGCACTCAAACTTTGCTATGTTCTTTTTAATACAATCTCTTAAAAGATTGAATAATAAAATTATTTCTCTTGTGATGGCCCGCATTTTTAGCTAATTGAATTATTGCTCATATACACTATAATGGAGTCCTTTGGAAGAGCACATGACTCTTATAGGAGATTTCTCATCCATAATACTTTGCATACACTTGTTGCTACTTTTATGAGACCTTGCCTTTTTTAAGTTAGCACACTTTAGGTTAACATATAGTTAGACAAAATTGAGTTAAAAAATATTATAAAAATTTATATAATTAGAATTTTTAATTGAATTTATATTCATGATTTTCAGTATTGAGTTAACTTTTTAATGAAATAATTCAAATCAGAGTTCAAATCACAAAATTATGATTAATTTAATGAACATCCATCGATATTGATGAACATCAATTAAATTATGAAAATGTCATTGATAATGATTAAAAATGATTTTTGATGTTTTCATCCAAATCTTTATCTTTAAAAAATTATGTTGGATAAGTCAAAAGTTAGTTTTGAGTCAAATCTATTTATAATATATTTAAATTAATATTTATCTTTTTAGCTTTTTAAAAAAAATTAGAAACCTACAAAAATTAGAAAGTTAAATTATTTAGGAAATTAGGATCTTATGGAATAGAAAATTTATTTGCTTTATGAGTCAAGAATCTATGACATCTATCTTCTTACTTTTCTTAAAGGAGTATCCTACTAAAACTGAAAAAATTATTTGAGATTGATATCTTATAAAAAGTAGAAAACTATTTGCTTTACGGGTCAAGAATCTATTTTAGATATTTAATAAAAATTTATCTCTTTAGTTTTTTAAAAATAGAATCTTACTAAGAATATTTGTTTATTTATTTAGGAGATTGATATCTTATAAAGAGTAGAAAATTTATTTGCTTTATAAGACTGATATATTATAAAGAGTAGGAAAGTTTATTTGTTTAGAAGATTAGTAACTTATATAGAGTAAAAAATTATTTACTTTATGAGTTAAGAATCTATAATATTTAACTCATTAGTTTTCCTAAAGAAATCAAAATTAGGAAGGTTAATTATTTTAGAATATTGGTATCTTATGAAGAGTAGAAAATCTATTTGCTTTAGAAAATCTTTTAAACTCTGCGTCGGGAGAGGATTGCTGGCTGCCCCCAGCCAGTCTAAGGTAATTAGTTTACCTCCAAACATTGCCTAAAGCTTTTTGAGCAGGTAGGTGTGCAGCTCCAAAGGATACGCAAATGTCCATACAAGGCAGATGAAAAGTCAAAGCCAAAGCTAACAAGAAAAGACAAGTGAAAAGATGAAGAGCTCTATACTCCTTTCGCTTGGCGGATGCAAGGCACACGGTCGCACAAGCTCAGAAGTGTGGGGGCCATCTGATTGGGCCAATGAGCCCCATGAGCAACGGTAATCTCACTAGGGTTGGACCAGTCATTTCTGGAGTCGGCCTTCGGCCCCAGCCTCTGGACTTGGCCTCAGCAACTGGAGTCGGCGCTCGGCCTCGGCCTCAGCAAGACAGCCACTCGGCCTCTGGACTTGGCCTCGGCCATTGGAGTCGGCCCTCGGACTCGGCCTCGACCACTGGAGTCAGCCCTCGGCCTTAGCCTCTGGACTCGGCCTTGGCCTTGGACTCGACCTTGGCTACTGGAGTTGGCCTTCGGCCTCGGCCTCAGCCAGATAGCCTCGGCAAGATAGCCACTCGACCTCTGGACTTAGCCTCGGCAACTAGAGTCGGCCCTCGGCCTTTGGAGTTGGCCCTCGGCCAGTCGGCCTCTGCAAGACAGCCACTCGGCCTCAATCAGTCAGCCTTGGCAAGACGGCCTCGCCACCCATAAGGGTGGTATAGGGGACACATCTGGTAAATGCCATAATGGCCGCCCACGCTTTGCAGCAGTCTGCAACAGCTATCCAAGTCAAGCAGCACCCATCAACTAGCTGCAGTCATCTATTCTGACAAGACATGGCCTACAGCTCTAACATGCCAAAGAAAGAAGCAAGCCTTACTATTGCTGCTATTGCTGCCACCATCATAAATACTCTGATAAGTGACCATGCTCCAAACTAGTCTCACAGACTCCAAGCTTCAATAAAAAGGGTAAGAGGGACCCCCGGCCAGGTAACTCTAAGAACCACAACCCCAACAACACTCCCAAACGCTCACAGAGAGCACGGCTCTAAGCCTCTCTCCTCTTCTTCTCTTTCAAGTTTTTTCAAGCTCACGGCTATTGCTTAGAGCACTGACTTGAGTGTTGGAGGGTTCCCATCGGAATCTTCGATCCTTGAGACTTATTTTCAGGCTTCCAAGCACAAGAAGCTTGCCAGAAATGCTAGAAAATCCTGGGCTTGCTGGAGAAGGCAACCGAATGCTCGTGGATGCTCGCGGACGCTCGAGGGGAGTGATTTGGCTACAACAGACATTATTATCATTATAAAAACATCTATCAAAATGCATCTTTAAGATGCTACACAACTAAGGACCCTGTCAACTAGTTACTTTGTACATGCACAAAATCTATCATGCAAAAATAGAACACTACGGTTTATCTAATAAAAAAGAAGCTTTGTCAATCTAGTAAAATTAAGTATATAGAAAGATATTTATAGGGATGCATCTTGTTGCTGCAAAAATATGCTCTTCAACTCGGATGCAGTTTAACTCTGGATCTGGACACTGATCTCTCGTCCGGGCGGAACCTACAAGACAGTCTTCACGCAGAGAGTGTCTGGGGTGGCCCTCTGCGAAAGATCCTCTGATGCCCAAGTCAGTGAAGATTCACAGCAAGCAGATATAAGAAGAAGGCTCTCACAGAAGAGTTCCTCAAGAAATTAGCCTCTCGGGAGCTTTGAGCTTTGCTTGAGCTTTAATGGAGTTTTTCTAGTCAGAGTGTATGTGTAAGTGTACTTGAAGAGCTTTAAGACCAGTGTATTTATAGGCGATCATCTGATTCCTTGAATGCGTCATAGGGGGTCCAAAACCGTTCATATTCGAATCAAATTTGAATCAAGTTTGTTATGAGACCGGTAGTATCAGTATCTAGTTAGTTAGAGAATCGATGGCCAGAAGAGTTGGTTGATGCTTTAAGATTCGATGATTTTATAGGTTCTAGGCCACTTCCAATTTCACTAGCATAATTTTCCACTCGAGATCGTTGGGGCTTATATGGCTGGAATCTTGTCGAACTACTATGAATTCAAATTCTCCCGCGCTTGGTTCCGCAAAGGTTCAAAAGCCCCTCGACCTAGCTGAGGCATAAGAATAGCTCGGTTTTGCTGAAGCATTTGAATGCCTCGGTCTGACCGAGGCATAAGATTTGACCGAGGCATATAATATTTTGATGTCGTCGAGTATATAAGGATAGAATGCTTCGGCTTTGCCAAGGCATACGAATATCTCGGTCCAGTCGAAATAAGAGGATAACTCGGGCCCGCCGAGGCGTGAGAATGGTTCGGAACAATTCAGTCCGTGGATGGTTCGGCTCTGTCGAGGATGGTTTTCTAGATATGATAGCTGGCTGATCGAATATCAAGAGTGATCTTGACCCTTTTTGTCATGTGTACGAGCATCGATGCGATGATAATTTTATTCCTCATCACATCTCATCATCATTAAGGACTCCATCAATTGGTACCCTTAAGAGATGCTCCATGACTATGGACTTTAATAACTAGCCACTTCGTTATTCTTTAATTTCCAACATAGTTGTGTGAAATTCATCATGCAAAAAGACTACCATAGAGCATCTAGTAAAAAAAACATTTACTAAATTTGTAATTATCAAACATAAGTATATAGAAGGATATATATAGGAATGGGTTCCATAAAAATCCTACTTTCATGCTAATCAGTTTTCTAAAAATAAAAGATATTAACAAAAATAATTTTTGTAAGTCCTATAAGGCTTACAAACCAATCAACAAGTGTTTGTAGAAAAAAAAAAGAAAATTTGACTAAAAATCTAAAAAAAATTCATAGTTTAATAAGACCTTGTAATGACATTCCCATAATTAAGGTAAATTTTGTCTACGATATGTCAACATGATTAATATGCGATAAAATGGCTATAGCTTTCTTGCTCGAGCTTCAACTAAGATAATTTAATTTGTTTAAAAAATTAACTCGATGTTTGGGATTTTTAAAAGTTTTAGACTTGAAATTCAACTTATAGTGATTAAAATAACTCTATATTAGGGACTGATATGCAATAAATTACGACTTGATTTACTATTCAAATATCATTGGATATTTGTTATCCAAATGTTACCTTAGAGAGATCTGATGACTTATAGTAATGAAAGGCTCAGGTTTAACTTTAACTTTATAGCATGGTTCAACAACATGATGCTTAGCTATGTTTACCCATCCTTTAGGATCTTCAAAGGTGGATAGGGTTCATAATCATAGGATTAAGCTTTTTCTTTAAAAGTGGTTTTATTCTTTCTTTCAATGATTCCTTTCCATTAGGGTGCAAAGATAACTGTGAATTATTACTTGATTTCTACTCCCTCGCATCCGCTCTCCTTTTCAACAAAAGTTTAATAATTTTTGAAGGTAGAAAATAGAGCAGACTCACAAACTTTCTACTATAGTCATTAATACAAATAATGAAGCTCCTGTTACCTCCAAATCACATTGGCACCAGAAATAAATGGGTGTATAATTCAACTGGAATGGTTGTCTTGGTCTTCATGAGCTTACCTTTGTGAAATCCTTTGCTGCTGCTTAGCGCGCAAGCCATGTGTACATGATTTGGATGTTCAACAATGGTAGGCCTTTGACCAATAGTTTTCATGACTCATTCTCTACAAGTCCAAGGTAGCTTTTCTCCAAACTTGTGCTTAGGAGGAGTGGGAGACCATTTGATTCTTGGCCATCTTTACTTTTCTAATCAACAATCCTTTTCCACCTCTCAAGGCAAGAGATTGGTCTTTATATATAATATTCCTTTAATATGTTATTTTTTATACTAGATATGGAGTACTCCTTAGATATGCACCCATGCCTATCATTTTTTTTTTGATAAATTTTGATTTTCTTCACCTCTCAATGCACTTTGATGGGTTTCTCAAACTAAAGTTGCCTTGAACTGTAAAATCCATTAAAAGATTTTTCTTTAATAAACATCATGGCTAAGATTTTAGAATAAATAATTTTCATATAAAAACTTAAATCAAGAAAGTCCAAGAAAGCATACCTTGATTCATTGGTATTTCTTGACAAGAGACTGCATATAGATTATCGAGAGATTGAGTTTTTCCTCCTTTTATTTTCTTTATCATCTATTTTGATGGTGAAACAGACTGTATATATATATATATATATAGAGAGATGATCAATCTTATAATACGTTAAATTTCTCTTTCCAAGTTATCAGATAACAACTTTCCAAAAATAAATCAATAAAAAATTAGCTTTATTAAACCATTATTATCATTTAAATTTAAATAATTAATAAATCAATCATATATCCACATATGGGCCAAAAAAAAAAAAAAAACGCTAACATGAACATCATCCACAAAACTTTTTTTTTGCTACAGAAATGGTTACAAATCATACATATGTTATTTTATAAACTATAGGAATGGACTATTACAAACTATATTGAAAGAGAAAATATTACCTGAATTTAATATAAAACTCTAAAATAAATATTAGCAATAACTCCTAGCTAATTTAGAGTTTATAAGACAAACTCCTACTACAATTATATCATAATGATAATTGACATGCTTATTAGCATCCATATGGAGGCAGGTTGCAGAACATCTCTATTAATTCCTCCAGCAAGCCAAGATGATTCATTATTTAAAGTCGATAAATCGTTTCTCCTTTTTTTTCTTTAAGATAGAGTCGATGAATCATCATCTATAATGAAATATGTGATCTTCTTTTCTCTCCAACACCCACTCAATTTTCGTTTTAGGTAACACGGCAGCCATCTAATGGCTTTGCAAACACTCATGGACAATCGATTCCTACCATCGCCCAATCAAGCCGTCTCAACCCTGCCATTTGAGCTTGCTCTGCTCCAATAATATACGAAATTAGATGCTTATATCATACAGACTCGCTGCCACATTCTTGGAATTATGTTATCGTCCAGTAGGCAGAGCATATTCCCCTTCTATTCGCCTTTATCCTTTACAAACAAAATGCGAAGGAATAGCCGCATCTCTTGTAGACTATTGATTGCGTCCCACTATCATATTCTTGATTAGATCATTAAAAAAAAAAAAAACATGCAAAGAATCAGGTGGTTGTTAAGCTAATTCTTAGATTAAGATTGTAGCACATCATCTTGCGGTCTATGCCAGAATTAAGATGAAACCCATACGTGTTGCATAGAAGTATCTGCAACATTGCACAACAATAGGGTGGCAATCAATCTGAACAACTTTAAGCTAAAAATTTGGCTTCTGAAAGAAAGGAATCAGTTCTAAGAATCGATTCCTGATTAGTTGAGCATTTTGTCATCTCTTGGCATTCAGTAATAATGCGGCAGGCTGTTCCTATGAGAAGTATATATAAAGTTCTGACAGTGATGGTGGTAGGGAGGAGCAGATACCTAAAGAAGTGACAAGGTGATAATATTTAAACAGTACCAATCTTTTAAGCTGGCGTAACAAATCTCCCATTCACATCATGAAACCTTGGGCTCTTGGATTTTATGTCCATAATTATTTGGTGCAGCATTTATACCGTTCCAATAGTCCTTTTAAGAATTTGTTCTACGTCTCCTACTGCCTGCAGGTTGTGGTACGATCAATCGTATTATTGCCCCGCTGAAAGGCTTGAAAGTTGTGGTACATCATGCTCTGTCGTAGACTTAAACACTGAAAGAAAGTGAGAATATTGGAACGAATTGGATCATGTAAGATGATTTTATAAGGGCCAATAAAAGTGCCTATGACGAGACTTGTCATATTTTTCATCTTTGGGATCATTTCCACTTTTTTTTTTTAAAAAAAAAAGAAGGATCACTACAAAAAAGTCTTAGAATCGTTTAATTCGCGTGGATGGATAATAGCAGGCAACTTGGACGAACGGGAGGATAATAGGAGCAAGGATAGAGACCTAGCTAATGTCCTAATTTTTGCATCATGAGAATCTTATCCAATGGTTTATTCATGTTCAATGGAGGAATTGGAAAGATGATTTAATATCATTCATGTACACCGAAAATCATTGAATCCGATACTTAACAAACTAATTATTATGCATTGTAGCTTGAACGATTAGAATAGTTATTTTGATGATGTGCTTGATACACCATAATTGTCAAGTAATTAACATAAAATTTTCAATTTTCATTGTATTGAATGGTGCACTTTTTGAACATTGCATATCCATGCATATTTATTAGTGAATATTCATTAATTATTTATGTTTATGCATCTGTGGGAGCAGAGATGGGCTGGTTTGGATGGCCTATGGGCTCATCACAGTCTAGTCCTAAAAATTTTAGGACCCAAAATAGGGTTTTTTGCCTACCAAATTGAGCCTAGCTTAATTCTTTTAGGCCCATTCAAATTTAGAATCAGGTTTGGACTTAGAAAAAATAGGCTCAGCATGGTTCAATCCATATATATATATATATATATATATATATATATAGAGAGAGAGAGAGAGAGAGAGAAAGAGGAGGTCCGCTTTGCTACATTCAAATGTAGTCAAGCTTGGATCGCCTTTTGATCCACATAATTCATAGATCCTAAAGATGAAAAGATGGAATAGCTTCGAGATTGGATTCAAAAATAAAGAAAATAACCGAATCTTCAATTAAAGAATTAGAATTCAAATGTAGTGAAATCTACCTATATGAATCTAAGGTACGTATGTAAGTATAAAAATTGGATTAGCAATTAAAAACCTGAATGCCAGAGAAACAAGCCCAGCATGGTACCAACTTCTTATAATATATATATATATATATATATATATATATATATATATATATATATATATATATATATATATATATATATCTATATATATATATATATATATATATATATGGATCAGGCTCCAAAGATTCCCATAGGGCCGGTTTTGGGCTGATTATATTGACCTGATTCTAGCCCGGCTCATGCCCAGCCTTCGCGGAACTAACTAAAATGGAGCCCGTCAAGCATTTCTCAACATAGAGGGCCGTCCTTAGCTATTTACTGGGGCTGGCCCAACCTTGGATTCAACGCTGACCCACTTGAGGCCCGATGGAAGAAAAATAAGAAGAACCAGCCATGATGCAGATTGACAGGGCAGCAGCAACTCAAATGCGAGGAATAGAAGCCTCAGATATCAGTTATACTCTGAAACTTGCATGGATTCATGTTACATGCTTAGGAATTTCTGTGATGTTATTGATTAGCTCTTTGCCACTAAAAGAAGGATCAAATAATAATAATAATAATAATAATAAAAGTTCTTTGAAAGCCCCAAAATACTTTAAAAAAAAAGAAAAAAAAAATCATTGCCACATGAGAGCTCCATAGTTTATTTTAAATTAGATGATGGTCTAGATTATTGGTGTAATACCTCTAATCCTTCTGTTAATCTATTAGCAAATGAGTTTAATTAATTGGTGACAGTGGAACTTGAGTTATAATAAACTCTTTAAATCTTTTTGTTTTCCATCTAATGTGGAGCTATTCATGGGGTTGTATTACCATTAAAGACTGTAGCCCAGCTTGACCTAATCAAGTGTTGGACAGAGTTGAGAGGGTTCGATCTCTAGCTCGTGAAAGGATCCTTGACCATCATGCTGAGGTTCAGGCAGGTGAAACATGATTTTAATTCTTCTCAATATTGGCGTTAATGTTTAGACGAGTTGCCGGGAACCCGTTGAAGTTAGAATGGAAGAGAGCTCCACGTTGTTCATAAAATGTAGTTGTTGGTTCTTTTTATTAAGATTTTGTTTAAATAAATTAAGTAAGTGTTTATGAATATGTTTAAAGAAAATAAACTAGTAGATATTTTTGGATATGTTAACGGTAACTCTTGGTCTCTTGGTCTTTTATGACTATTTATATTTGTAACTGAATAATCATTAATTTGAGTAATGGCAATTTAATTGGTGTAACCTTTTGGGGTCTGACCATTCATATTTGTAACTGAATGATCATTAATTTGAGTAATGGCAATTTAGTTGGTGTAACCTTTGGTATTCATATTTGTAATTGAGTGGTTAAGTAATGGCAATTTTAGTTAGTGTGACAACGGTAGACATTGTTGATGGAGTAATGACTATATAAAGAAGATAACTCTTTCAATAATACATATATCCAAAAATAGATCCATAAACAAATCAAATCAAGAAAAAGTTTTTGTCTACAATCGAGTTTTCATTAATGCTTTGGTGCAAACTCGATCAAGGCCTGTCAGTGCCATTCTATATTGCTTAAAGTGTGATAACAGTAGGCATTGTTGATGGAACAATGACTATATAAAGAAGATAACTCTCTCAATAGTACATAGATCCAAAAACAAATCCATAAACAAATCAAATCAAGAAAAAGTTCTTGTCTACAATCGAGTTTTTATTAATGCTTTGGTGCAAACTCGATCAAGGCTTGTCGTATCCTGCGGCGTATTTGCTATTCACCTACAGAGCATTCGAAAGGGTGCAAATAACGCTTAAAGAAAATATTCCGTACGTGATTCAAGCCTATCTTTAACTTAATCTCTCTCAGTCCTTATTCTTATTCTTATTATTATTTCAATAATTTTAAGCGTTATTTATATGGAGACTGAGACTATCGTATCCACAATCAAACTTATGAACCAAGACCTCGTGAGATTGGATCGTTTTGATGGCACCAATTTCACACGGTGGCAAGACAAACTCAAGTTCTTACTCACGGCATTGAAAATCTTCTATGTGTTGGATTCAGATTTGGCCCCAATTATCGAATCCACCGCAAAGGACTCTGATGAACTCAAGACTGAAAGAAAGAAGAGGCATGAAGATGAACTTATATGTCGTAGACACATTCTCAACGTATTGTCAGATCGCCTCTACGACCTCTACACCAACACACGATCTCCATGAGAGATTTGGAATGTACTTGAATTCAAGTATAAGGTAGAGGAAGAAGGTACTAAGAAATTTTTCATCTCTAAATACTTTGATTTCAAGATGAATGATGAAAAAGAAATTCTTGTACAAGTGCATGAATTGCATATTATTGTCAACAAGTTGATAGCGGTAAAGATAGAAGTTCCCGAACCTTTCCAAGTCGGTGCAATTATTGCAAAGTTGCCACCATCTTGGAACGGATTTAGAAAGAAACTTCTTCACAACTTCGAGGATTATTCCTTGAAACAATTACAAAAATACCTTCGAATCGAGGAGGAATCGAAGGTACGTGAAAAGCTTGAAAACATAGATATTGGAATTTCAAAGACAAATGCTGTGAGCAATCATAAGAAGTTTAAGAAATCTAAAGAGAACAAATTTGGTCTAAAAAAGAATCAAGATAAGTTCAAGAAATCCAACAAAAATAAGCCTTATGTGAGTTGCTTTGTTTGTGACAAACATGAGCACTTTGCTCGTGATTACAGGTACCGAAAAGGGCAAACCAATAAGGCGAATGCAACCGAAGTAAACGATGAGATTGTTGCCATTGTGAGCGAAGTCATGGTAGTCAGAGGCAAGGTTCCTGGTTGTAGTATGATACTTGTGCCACTATCTATGTTTCCTATGACAAGTCAATTTTCAAGACTTATGTAGATATCACTGATGGACAAGAAATTCAAATGGGCAATGAAGGCCAGTCCATGGTGCTTGAGAAAGGAAGCATGGATCTTCACTTCACATTCGGCAAGAAGATCACTTTGATCAATGTGTTGTATATGCCGGATATGATGAGGAATCTTGTTAGTGGAAATTTATTGAGCAAACCGAGGATTAAAAGTGTATTTGAGTCGGAAAAACTTATACTATCCCGCAATTGTGTTTTTATCGGAAAAGGCTATTCTACTGATGGAATGTTTAAGCTTTGTATTGTTGACAATAATAATAATAATAATATGTCTTCTGCTTATATTGATGATTCCGTTACTTTATGGCATAGTAGATTAGCACATATTGGCATTAGCACTATAAAAAATTAATTAAATATGGCATGATTTCTTGCAATGTTGATAATTTTAATAAATGTGAATTTGTATTAAATCAAAGATGACTAAGAAGTCATTTTATAGTATAGAGAGAAATACTAATTTGCTAGAACTTGTGCATAGTGATATTTGTGAGTTAAATGGTATGATAACTAGAGGTGGTAATAGATATTTCATTACTTTTATTGATAATTACTCTAGATATACATACATTTACTTACTTAAGCACAAAGATGAGGCTTTTATGCTTTTAAAGTTTATAAAGTAGAAGTTGAAAATCAATTAGGTAGAAATATTAAAATCCTTAGAAGTGACAGGGGTGGAGAATATTTTCCTAATGATTTTAATGTGACTTGTGAATAAAATGGAATCATGCATGAGTGTTCCGCACCATGCACACCCGAACAAAATGGGTTAGCAGAACGTAAAAATAGAACACTTCTAGAGATGATAAATGCCATCTTGTTGCATTCTGAGTTGCCTTTTAATTTATGGGGTGAAGCATTATTATCTGCATGTCATATTCTTAATAGAATTCCTACTAAAAAGAATAAGGCCTCTTCATATAAGTTGTGAAAAGGCAGAAAGCCTAATATAGTTTATTTTAAAGTATGGGGTATCTTGCTTATTATAAGAACACCGATCCTAAAAGGATCAAGTTGGGTCCTCATGGAATTAGATGCGCTTTTGTAGGATATGCTAGAAATAGCAAAGCCTATAGGCTCCTTAATTTGGAGTCTAATATGATAATAGAATCTAGAGATGTGGAGTTCTTTGAGACTTTGACCACTTTCGGAAAGAATTCTCAAAGTCCCACAAATGAAGATTCTTGTGAGGAGAATACTTCAAAGGTGGTTGTTGAAGAAGAACAACCGAAACTTCAAAAAGTAAGAGAATCTGAAAAGTTAAGGATTTAGGACCCGAAGAGATAGATTCTCAACTCATTTCTTTCTATTTGGTAGAAGGAAGTCGAGAGAATTTTATTCGTAAGGTACCTATTGTTCTTCAAGTGGAAGACGATCCTAAAACCTTTAAGGAAGCAATGGCTTCAAGAGATTCTGCTATTTGGAAGGAAGCTATTCAAGATGAGATAGATTCTATTATGTCAAACCACACTTGGGAGCTTATCGATTTACCTAAAGGTTCTAAGCCTATTGGTAGTAAATGGGTGTTTAAGAAGAAGTATCATAGTAATGGTACTTTAAACACTTATAAGGCTAGACTAGTAGCTAAAGGTTTTCGACAAAAGAAAAGAATTGACTATTTTGATACATATGCACCTGTAGCTAGAATAACAACAATTAGAGTATTATTTGCGTTGACTTCATTGCACAACCTTTATGTTCATCAAATGGATGTCAAAATGATATTCCTAAATGGTGATCTCGATGAGGAGGTCTATATAGAACAACCAGAGGGTTTTGTTCTATCGGTAATGAACATAAAGTGTGCAAGCTTGTTAAATCATTGTATGGATTGAAACAAGCATCCAAACAATGGCATGAAAAGATTGTTTCAGTCATACTCTCAAATGGATTTGTTCATAACGTTTCTAACAAGTGTTTATATACTAAAGTGCATGGTGACTTTGTGGTATATGTGTGCCTTTATGTTGATGATATGTTAATCATTAGCAATGAATTGAAAGGCATACAAGAAATGAAGATGTTTCTATCATCTACTTTCAAGATGAAAGATCTTGGACAAGTTGATACTATTTTGGGCATCAAAGTGAAACAAAATAGTGGTGGTTTTGAACTTGGTCAATTATATTATGTTGAGAAAGTGTTACACAAGTTCAAACATTTGAAGTTCAAAAAAGTGAACACTCCGTTCGATCCAAGTCTAAAGCTTGAAAAGAATAGTGGACAAGCCATGGCTCAACTTGAGTATGCAAGTGCTATTGGTTGTCTAATATATTGATGCAATACACTAGACCCGATATAGCATTTGCAGTCAATAAGCTGAGTAGGTTTACTAGCAACCCGAGTGTAGAACATTAGAAGGCTATTGATAGAATCTTTGGTTATCTTTTGAAAACTAAAAGACTAGGTCTACAATACTCTAAATTTCCTGTTGTATTGGAAGGATATACTGATGCAAGTTGGATATCGAGTGTGGAAGTGTTTGCACTAGCGGGTGGTGCAATATTTTGGAAATCCAAGAAATAAACTTGTATTAGACACTCAACAATGGAGTCAGAGTTTGTGGCTTTAGCTTCAATAGGACATAAGGCTGAGTGGTTAAGGGATCTTCTATTGAAAATCCCATTAGCTTGTGAGAATATTTTAACCGTATCGATACATTGTGATAGCCAAGCCACTTTAGCCAGAGCGTACAGCAAAGTGTACAATGAGAAGTCTAGACACATTAGTCTAAGACATGAGTATGTGAGGAAATTAATCAAAAATGGAATAATTTCTCTCATTTTGTGCGATCAAGCTATAATCTAGCTGATCCACTTACTAAACCTCTAACAAGAGATTTAGTGAAGATGACTTCAGAGTAATGGGTCTAAAACTCCTTGAGTATAGGTCCATCAATGATGGCAACCCAACCTAATACTAGGAAATGACTAGTCTTAGGTTCAATGGATAACAACAAGTCATTGATAAGTGGATCGTGGCTGCACTTAGTATATAGTGCTGACTATTACAAGTTGGAGGGTTAAGTTTTTTAAACTCTTAATGAAGTTTAGTCATATGGATAGATAGAGATACTGAAAGAACTTCACCTATGTAAACCTTGAGATGGTGCCATCTCAAGTAAGAGTTAAAATTTCTCTCATAAAAAGGTTCATGAAATAGAATAAGCATATGGTCATAAATTGTGCTAAGCGAGTAGTGTAGACAAGAAACTCTAAGGAGTGTGTGTGAAGTATCACCGATTTTGACACAAGGAATAACTGATTCAAAACGTTTATGCTACCTGAAATTTCGTTAAAACTTTGTGATATTTTCACTAAGGTTAGGTTCAAATCGAAATATACCTAGCTGTATTAATGCTCTTTGTCTTTAATTTCTGACGTGGACTTAGTTTGTTTTAAATAAGTGGGGGATTATTGAGATTTTGTTTAGGATGGGTTTAAAGAACTGTAACGGATTCATATTTATAACTGAATGGTCATTGGCAATTTAGTTGGTGTAACCTTTTGGTCTTCTGATACCATTCGTATTTGTAACTGAATGGTCATTAATTTGAGTAATGGCAATTTAGTTGGTGTAACCTCTTGGTCTCTTGGTCTTCTATGACCATTCATATTTGTAATTGAATGGTCATTGACTTGAGTAATGGGAATTTTAGTTATCAGTGGATATTATAACGGTAGGCCATTGTTGATGGAACAACGAAGATAACTCTCTCAATAGTACATAGATCCAAAAATAGATCCACAAATAAATCAAAAGAAAAAGTTCTTGTCTACAATCGAATTTTTATTAGTGCTTTGGTGCAAACTCGATCAAGGCTTGTCGTATCCTACGACGTATTTGCTATTCACTCACAGAACATTCGAGAGGGTGCAAATGATGCTGAAGGAAAGCATTCCGTACGTGATTCAAGCCTATCATTAACTTAATCTTTCTCGGTCCTTATCCTTATTCTTATCATTATTTATATCTAATTCAACATCTCCCATACTAAAAATCTCGAATTCTCTGGTTTGTCTTGAGATCTGAATCTAGTTTTCTTTTTCCTCTCTCTTCTGGGACCATAACAACTCCTTTTTCTTTGATCCTATTCTCCGGTATATCTTGGATCTTAAGCATGCCCTTCTTACCCCACCCCACATGCAACTCTCTTCCTCTCCAGCTAGCTTTTGTAGTTGACACAAACTCGATCAGGAAAAAAAGGAAGATCTTCCAAAGACAACAGGCTCACTGGTGGGGGAACAGAAAGATCCTTATACTATCCTTTGGTGGGTGGGATGCTATATACCTTGCTACTAATTCTACCATCTCAGGATCACAAGTGATCCAGGGCTAGCACTACCAACCACTCTCCAGTACTCTTCTGCCCTTTTGGTTAGCCAGCCAGCCAACCATATATCAGAAGCTCTAAGGTAGCTCACCCTCTGGCAAATCAACAATAATATTGTATCCTTCCAACCATGCATGCCTTTCTGAAAAGTTATATAGTTGTCCCAACTCTCGAACCACACACACGATCTAATATAGGATAGGGTGTCAAACAAGAGGGCTTGAGTTGAGTTGAAGAAGGAAGGAAATGGTCCCATTTATGATGCATGCGCATGGGGCCTTGCTTCATACTTTATATATGTTAGGTCACCAGCCAATGACTCTCCAGTGGACTATATAGATATCTGCTTGTAGCTAGCTGGCTGGCCCAGCACAGCAGGACATGAGAGAACCCATTTGTCAAAGTGATATTTACCTTAGAAAGCAAGCAGCATCATGTCACCTCCTGTCATGATGGCCATCAAGCTCAGGCCTATATATATATATATATATATATATTAGCCCTTTGACAAATATTATTAAATGGATGGAGATCGCAGTAGGAAGCCTATCTTATTTCGTCTCTATATATTTTCTACCTTATAAGAGCCAACAGTCGCATCGCCATCGAGTGACATTGCAACAAGTGGGCCGGTCGACTTTACGAGTGCATGCAAATGAGAACATGCTCCAAATTAAGGTGAGAATACCTCCATCTCTATTGCAAAGATATAAAGCGCCTCTTTTGTTTTCTTTATGTCCCATTCTCCATGCTAATTAAGGTGACGGCGCCACACCGATACAAAATTCCAAACGGAAGAGAAGGCATGGGTCTTCCAGAACGCGGACTTTTTTGCAGTCCTTTTCTTATCAAGTCATTTTCCACGCTGATTCATTGAAACTTTTCGAGATCATAAATTTTAGGACTAGTACTGTATGTCATGTTGATTTATTTGGGTTGAAGATGGTGCCTCCTAATTAGTCCTTATCTTATATATGGTTGATAATTTGTCAATATATATATCATCGTTTTGTAGGAGTACTAATGCCGTAATTTTCACGGATCAACTTCATGAACAACACTCAGCTAGCTGGAAATAACGATGATAATATTCAAAGTTTCCAACTTGCCAGGATATCCATAGCTGGGATGTTCAAAAGAAGGATTGCTGTACAGAAGACAGGTAGAAAATTTGGAGAGGGGTGGGCCCTGAAAATATAGTATCCAAAGTTCAAGTTCACCCATTCATGCTTCTCTTTAATTTGAAATATTAGAGTACTCATGTATAACGTGCCATATAGGCACTATTAAAATATTGAAGGGCAATTGTTATTTCATATTGATGATAACGTATTAAAATTCATAGTACTCAATACATTATTTTTGTTACACTTTCAAGAAATGCCAGGAGAAAAAAAAAAAAATGTTTAGCACCTGTTGAATTAAATTTAATGGTGTTATTTTACTAGCACTTTTAAAGAATGGCATGCTAGGAAACTCACTCTATCTGTATTTTTTAAAAATTATTGAAATTCAAAAAAGCCCTAATATTATTTTACTAATATTTTAAAAAATACAAGGAACTCAAACTCTATTCTATATTTATGATAAATTATCAAATATTAGTTTGTAAAATGATAAAGAATGATGTGGAGTTATTCATTTGCCATTCTTAAGCATATAAATGTTTTTTACTTGAAATTTTTATATGAATAGATTTTTTTTATATTTGTGAAATGCAGGATATTGTCCCCCGCAGCATATAGGATGCTTTTTAATTAATTGTTACATATAAAATAATTTTTAATTTTTTTCACACTTTTAACTTCGGCATTTGTGAAGCATGGCGATATTAATAACTAATTTTTTATATAGCATTCAACCACCTCTTTTAAAGAAAATGACGGTAGCCATGACATATAAAATGATTTTAATTAATTTTTACATATAAAATATTTTTTTATTAATTTACCAGCATCCAATCTCTCGCATTTATGTAAGCATTAATATTGTGAAACGCATGATCATAATTATACAACATGATTTTTAATCCATCTTCTGCTTAGGGTGCGGCTCATGAAACTCTGGTTTTTCTTAACTTTAATCCTAATTTTATTTATAAAATATCAACTCTAACCCTAATCCTATTTGTAAAATCTCAACCCTAATCCTATTTTTAAAAATCGGATTTATATTGATTTCGGATTGAAATTCGGGTTGATAAGAAAAAAAAAAAAAAAACTTTTTCTAAAGTAAATAAACATCGAATTATGGATCCCAAAGATGAAAAAATAAAATGCCTTGCCGAATACATAAGCTGGACTTGGGACTTTAATATTGTATTAAAAAAAGTCTTACTTAAAACAAAGAAGAGAAGAAGGTACAATAAACAAAGAAAAGGAAGAGACGGAAAGTAAAACGAAATATATGGATGGTCCTTCTTTATGTTTGTCCTTTTCTTTGCCTGCGATCGACGGCCTTACCCTCCTTGCTCTCAAGTTGGTCATCTCGTCCGATCCGATTAGCGCCTTCAACGCTCCTAAAAATTTGGTACCGATAAGCTATCCCCGTTTGGATAACCATCAGGTTTGGATTGTGATCAATCCTAATCCGAATCAATTGCAAATCAGATCGGATTAAATTCCGATCTTTTGGGTTCGGATTAAATAAATATGAGTTTAAATACTGCTGCAAATCGAGTTTGACGGACCAGATTCGAGTTGAATCCGATCCAAACTGCACCCCTACCTCTACTTGACATTCCATATTTTTTCATTAACTAAAGCATTGGTGAAATTGGGGGGACATAATTCTCCATCCAGCAACTCATATTTAATCATTTTTAAATTTTCTTGCATTTTTTAAATTTTACTTTGGTCACCGCTTGCATTAAATTATCACACCGTATAAAGTCATTTGATGGACTTCCAAATCATGTGTTTGCGAGACAACTTGGATGATGGCAGTCAGGTGAATATTTTTCCATGGAAAATATCAACAGCTTAATTATTTCCCAGAATACTCCCAGCCTGTACACAGTAAAGCCTATACGCGGCAAGAGGCCCCACGGTATAAATGCGAAACCAATTAACGTCATCCATTCCCAAAGCATCCCCGGATGGGTCCAATATAAAAGAATTGGAACTGCTCCATAATTTATAAATTTTAAGCGCTCACGGGTGCCGCCATGAAACCTTGAAGGAATTTTTTTTTATCTTATTTTTTAAAAAAAAATTCTTTATAAAATATGTATCAAATATAGTTATTTAATAAATTTAATTTAATTATTAATAATATAAATAAATTATTGACTTTCAAACGCAATCTTAAATCCTAAATCAACCTACTAGTTCGTTTAAATTATATATATATAAAGAAAAGGGCAAGCGAGCTTCCAAAAGTTCAAAAAACAGTGCACTCGGTGGAAGGTTGGGATAAGAGCTCGTAAGGGCTTCGGGCGGTGAATCTCCTACATGGGACTCTCAACTTATGGCCATCAAAATAGGCTAAGTTTGTGGATGCGTTTCATATGAGCTTGGAAGAGGGATGGCAATGCAAAATGTGACTTGAAACAGAACCAGGGAGATGGGGACCAGTGTTTGTGGCTGCGTGACATAAAAATTAGAGTTTCGGTTCAGTTCCCTTCCAATAGATGGTTTTAATTCATAGAATTTATAGACCAAGATTGATTGTATCATTCTCTACTCATAAGTAAATGCCGCATGAGTCACCCAAATCAAATGGCACTCAATGAGTACGGACATATTGAAAGAATTAACTTGTGTTGGTTTCCATATTGACTTCGAGTCTTCAATATATCATATGATCTCTTCTTTTCCTTTTCAAATAAATTCTTTCCCTTCATGCATGTGATATTTTATCCACTCAAAAGTCCTCACGCTCTTTTAATTATAACATGCAACACTGCGTAAATATTGGAGTATGGCATACATCACCTCACGAAAATGACTTGATAACCGCTACAGTCATCGAAAGAAAATTAGTTTTTTTTTTTTTTTTTTTGCACAGACGGATGATCACATTAATTTAGGATAGTTAAACCTGATATATCAAAGTACAAAATTTAGGAAAGAATAAGGGGGCAAGGTTCGCCCAGCTTCCAACTCCAAGAACCAAAATGAGACACCATCCTAGCAGCAATCCAATCTGCCGCTGAGTTAGCTTTCCAGTACAAGTGCCTAATATTGACGCAAGAATTACCTTGAAGGGTAGAATAAATGTCTCTAAACAAGGAGATGATAGGTAGACGGGCGCAAAAATCCTGCCTAATCCAGCGGATAACAGTAATGGAATCCCCTTCAATAATAATGCTGCGAGCTCCCAGACTACAAATAGCATAATAGATACCAGCCCAAGCAGCACACAACTCAGCAAGGGGCACCATGGAACCAAGAAGACCAAATTCATCAGCCGCCAGCATCTCACCATTAGGCCCACAAATCACAAAAGCTGAGCATGCACATCTACCACGAACACTACCATCAAAGTTGATTTTAACAAACCTTAGAGGTGGGGGCTCCCAAGAAATGAAGACCGTGCGCCGGTGCGCTGCCGAAGCAGCAGGGGAGTCCCAGTGGCCAGGGGTAGCAGAAACACAAACTCTCTGATGGAATGTATACTCAGCAGCTAAAGAGAAGGCAGCCCTAACAACCCTGCGAGGATGAATAGTCTCATCAGTGAACACGAGCCGATTCCGAGATAACCAAATCTGATAAGCAGTGTAAGCTCTCCTCGAAACCAGTAGGTGGAATCCTCTACCCATATCCTCCCTGATCATACTCAGAAAGTAACTACACAGAGATTCAGACCCTGATCCCAAGGACCATCACCTGAAAGCTGCCAAATGTGTCTCGCTTTAAAGCAAGTGAAGATAGCATGACCAACCATCTCGTCCCCCATACCACATAATGGGCAAGTAGGTAGAATGCTCATACCTCTCCCGAGAACAGGGAACAAGTAGGAAGTGTGTTCTATGCAAGTTTCCAAATAAAAAGCCACACCCTAGGATGAATAGGGAGATGCCAGATCCACTTCAAATCAATCGAATGCTGAGGCCGAGGGCTGTAAATCTCAACAAGATCTCTAATAGGAGCACGAGACAGACAGGATCTCCTCCAAACCCTAATATCAGGGGTGGGAACCGGAGTAAGAGGAATAGTAAGGATGCGACGGTGAAGCTCAACTCCAAAGAAGCTAGAGACCATAGAAGAAGACCAAGCAGAGTAATCCGAGCCGAATAAGTCAATCACCCTCATGCCATGAGGGATGTCAGAACTCACAAATGTCGGCCATCGGGACAGTGGAATATCAGCAATCCAAGTGTCATAAACAATATCAACAGAAGCACCGTCACCTAAAGACCAAGAGATGCTGTCCAGAATAGCCGGAGCATGCCGGCAAACCTTTTTCCAGAAAAAAGAGTATCCAGGAGAGAGCTGAGGAAGAGAGGAAGAATTCCGGTCTCCATATTTGGCCCGCATAAAGGAGCTCCACAAACAGTGCGGATCAAGCAAGAACCGTATAGCATGCCTAGCAATCAGAGCCTCCCTCCTAACGATGAGCGACTGGATCCTGAGCCCACCCTCAGTAATCGGCATATAAACAATATCCCAAGCCAGGAGGTGAATACCATGCCCATCCTGTATCGAAGCCCAGAGGAAATCCCAGAACTGTCTCTCAATCTTCCTCAAGCAAGACAAAGGAACGGCAGCATTGGCTAGCAGATAGAGAGGAAGGGAAGATAGCACCGAGCGTAACAGTGTAAGCCTCGCCATCATAAAGAGTCCAGTGACCTGCCACCCATCCAATCTGTCACGGACCCGGCTAACTAAGTTACTGAAATCATAGATATGAGGCCGCCTCCCCGTAATAGGTATTCCAAGATATGATAGCTGATCAGCCTGATTTGGAATACCCATAATTTGTGAGATAGTTCCTCTAACTATAGACTTCGTCCTTGGGCTGAAACATATCAGAGATTTAGAGATATTGACTTTCTGCCCTGAAGCACTACAATAAGACTGCAGAATAGTCGCAAAAGTGATAGCATTACGAACAGTGGCCCTTCCCAGAAGAATGCAATCATCAGCAAACATAAGGTGGGAAAGGAAGGGCCCTTGGGGACCAGCAGTATAAGGGGCCAAAGAATAGCTATCCTGAGCCTGTGATAGCGCCCGAGATAACGAATCAGCCGAGAGAATAAACAGGAAAGGCGAAAGAGGGTAGCCCTGTCTCAACCCAACCTCCGAGTGAAAATAATCAGTCTGACCACCATTAATAAGGAGAGAGAAGGAGGGCCGGTGAACATAGGCCATCACCCAGTCAACAAAAAGCTCCGTAAACCCAAACTCAAAAAGAGTGTGGCACAGAAAAGCCTAGCTCAATCTATTATAAGCTCTCTCCATATCAAGCTTAACAGCCATAAGACTCTGACGGCTAGGAGCTCGCTGAAGGTCGTGCATGAATTCCTGAGCAAGCAGAGCATTATCAGTGATACTACGCCCCCTGAGGAAAGCCCCCTGCTCTGGAGAGATGAGGCGAGGCATCACAGAACACATACGGGATACCAAGATACGTGCACATACTTTATATAAAGTAGTGCAGAGACTGATAGGCCGGAAATGCTGAGGAGAGGAAGGATCAGGGCGTTTAGGCACCAGGGTGATAAGAGTCCGATTCCAATATGCTGGAATAGCTTTAGACTGAAAGACAAGCTGAATAGCTTGCACCACCTCCTGTCCAACAATATCCCAGTAGTGGCGAAAGAAAAAAGCCGGAAACCCATCAGGCCCAGGAGCCTTATCAACACCAAGATCCCATAAAGCCCGCCAAATATCATTCTCAGTAATCGGACGGATGAGAAGAGCATTCTCCACATCGGAGACCCTGGAGGATGGAGAGACCGGGAAAATAGGGTACCCTTCACCAGAGTGCTCAGACCATCTAAATTGAAAGAAATGGAATATCTGATCCCTGATCATCTGGAGCTCCTCCTAAGGGTTGCCCTCCTCGTCAATAAGCCGTCTAATACGGTTCACAGCACGGCGTTTTAGAGTGGCCTGTTGAAAGAATCTAGTGTTGAAGTCCTCTTCCTGAATCCACTGAATGCGGGACCTCTGCCTCCAGAACGTCTCCTGCTGCAATAAAAGAGAATGATGAAGAACCAAACTGGTTCTAAGGGTCAAAAGATCAGAATCAGGAAGATATCCCTCCTGATCCTCCTTGGACTGCAGAGACGAAATAATAGACTCAGTCTGCTCAACCTATCGAACAATGTCCCCCACCTCCCTTCTACTCCATCTACATAGTCTGCGTCTAGCAAGAACTATACGTCGTGAAAGTCTATAGGTGGCACTCCCTCTGACAGGCAATCGCCAAACCTGTGAATGACAGATCTAGCAGAAGAATAGAAAGTCCAGAATTTCTCGAATCGGAAAACCCTACTCTGCTGGAGAGACACATCAGTAGAAATAAGAATAGGACAATGATCCGAAGCACTTCTGGATAGATGAGTAACAATGGCTGAGGGAAAAAGCTGGAGCCAATGAGAATTAGCCAAGGCCCTATCCAGTCTTTCCCACACCCTAGCTGAACCCTGACGATTATTACACCAAGTGAACTGAGACCCAGAGAATCCCAAATCCAAAAGACCAGTTGAAGCAATGAAGTTCTTGAACTCAGCTCTTTCCACTGAACCAACTGCCTGCCTGCCACCTCTTTTCTCATTGGCCCCGACAATGCAGTTGAATTCACCCGCAATGAGAGAGGGAAAACCCTGGGATAGTAAAGAATGAATCTCAGCCCATAGCACCCGGCACACCCTGAAATCAGTGCTAGCATAAGCACCCGATAGAAGCCAGGGACCATGAGATCCATCAGAAATGACCAGAGCAACTTACTGACCACAGTAGTGAAAGGCATCTACTCTGATATTATCAGCTCTCCACAGAGCCACAATACCGCCAGAGAGACCAACAGAGTCAATAGCATAGGAAGCTCAAGATCTGGAGACCATACGTCGGAAACGAGCAAGACTGGTCCCCGACAACCAAGTTTCCAGAAGAACACAGATATCAAAACCATGAAACTGCAAAAGCCTCCCAAACGCGGAGCGAAACGATAGTTTCTGGGCTCCTCACACATTCCAGACAAGAATCTTCATTCCGAGGCATGAATGGGGGGGACCCCAACCCTATCCCCCATCAACTCATCAACAAGATGGTCATCAACTGGAAGAGAACCCACAGCAGGTTCCTTACCCCTACAATCCTCCGGATGGGACGAATCCATGGATACGACTTCCTCATCCCGGAGAATGGAATCCTTCGAGCAGGACGATTCCATGGCTTCAACCTCCTCGCCCCAGAGAATGGCCTTCTTAAGCAGAAGGACCGCCGAATCATGACCAGCATCCTCCATCTGAGCTGGCAAGGAGAGCCCTGAAACAGACCGCAGACCCGGCCCATCCTTGCGACGGGACTTCTTCCCTGGCCTCGTTAGGTCTAGAGACCCCCGGGAAGAGTCAACAGATGCTAGAAAAGTGAATGACCCCTGCGATCTAGCTTTCCCCCCAACAAAGGTTTTCCCTTTTCCTTTAGTGGTCCTGGAGACCACTCGCTGCGACATAAGTTCCGCAGGCCAGGTCCTCTTGGAAGGGCCAGAATAGCCACCCTCCCGGGACTTAGGCCGCGCAGTTGAGCTATCAGACCCCAAGCATGCAAAAGGATTAGAGACATTGCCCCCTTTAGTCACTTTCAGCAAAGCAGGCTGAAATTGTACTACAGTGCCAACCGGCACGGGCAACCCTTCAAACACTGCCTCACTGCTTTCCTCTGCTCGACTGCCTGGGTCTTCGCTGCCTGGGTCAATAACACCCATCAATGGAGGGCTCGATGCAGACTTCTCCCCATGGACCTTCACACCTAGGGTCTTCATCTCCGCCGAAGGAGAGAGCGAGGCAATCTCCCTACTCGGCTGCCGGCGAGCCAGTATCTTAGGAACTTGCCAACCGTCGGCCAAAGCAGGGGACGACCTAGGAGTACTGAGCCAGCTTCAGCATCAGCCAACCTCAGCATCAGCCAGCTTCAGCATAGCTCGGCCATCATAGCTCGGCCAGCCTCAGCCAGCTTCAGCATAGCTCGGCCAACATAGCTCGGCCATCATAGCTCGGCCAGCCTCAGCATCAGCCAGCTTCAGCATAGCTCGGCCAACATAGCTCGGCCATCATAGCTCGGCCAGCCTCAGCATCAGCCAGCTTCAGCATAGCATCGGCCAACATAGCTCGGCCATCATAGCTCGGCCAGCCTCAGCATCAGCCAGCTTCAGCATAGCTCGGCCAACATAGCTCGGCCATCATAGCTCGGCCAACCTCAGCATCAGCCAGCTTCAGCATAGCTCGGCCAACATACCTCGGCCTCCGCAACCACGCTAAGTCTTTTGCATCAAGGCATTTATGACCTCATAAAGGCCACTTATATTCACATGCTCTAAGGCATTCAATGCCTTATTTTTTTTCATGCATTAAGGCATTTATGGCTGCCACGTTGGCTCTTTATCCCTCGGCACCTACCTCCGCCGAGCCCGCCAGCCATGATGACTGAACCACAACACCTCTGCGGAATCTGGCGCGGGAGAGTTCAAATTTACTGTAACAGAATAAGATTCCAAACAAAGAATCATGCCAAAACGTGGCCTAGGACCTACAATAGTGGCCTAGGGACCACGCGGCCATTGAGTCTCGATCCATCGGCCAGCTGTCCCCGCCTCCCAGCCGTCGATCCTCTAACTAACCAGATACGGATCCTACCGGCCCTGTAACAACCTGATTCGAATCCGTTTCGAATCCCAACAACTTTCAGACCTCATCCAGAGCACGTCCAAAAAGTCAGGTGACAGCCTATAAATACTACCACCCTCAAGCCTCTCAGGTACGGCTATTCTACGCCCATTTTTCATTTACAGTTCTTACACTCCGCCATGAAAGCTCCCACGAGAGCTCGGAGGAACTCTTTCCGGGAGATCCTTCTCCCCATATTTGTTGGTTGCTGGTCTCCACTGACTTGGGCGTCGGAGGGTCTTCCGCAGAGGGCCCCCCAACGCCTCTCGCGTGAGAACTATCTTGCAGGTCCGCCTAGGAGGGAGCCCACGCTGCAGCCCGATCGCGCCCGAGCTGGAGGACAGATTTCAGCGGCAACACTTATAAAATTGTGATACCTATTAAGAGAGCCGAAAAAAATTTATGACACTTAGTTGTAAATTTACGATATCGTAATTATAAAATTATAACACTTCAGACAAAGCTTTACGACATTCTGGTCAAAAAAAAATTATGATACCCATTCAGAAAGTTGAAAAAAAATTATGATACTCGAGTTGTAAATTTACAATACCGTAGTTATAAAATTTCGATACTCATTCAGAAAATATTAAAGCAAAGCTTTACAACATCCCGATCGAAAAAAAATTAGGATACCCCATTTGTAAAATTATGACATCGTAGTTATAAAATTATAACATTCATTCACAAAGCTAAAAAGAATTGATACCCATTTGTAAATTTATGATACCGTAATTATAAAATTATAATATCCATTCAAAAAATATGTGATGCACCGCCTCTTATTTGTACATAATTTTTTTTTAAACTGAACAGATATTAATGCATGTCATGCTTAATTAAAAAAACGATACAGTCTACATAAATATCCTATTATTTTGTTCTGTTTTATCATATTAAATTATATAAAATTTATATTGATCAATAAAAAGAAATAATACAATCCACATAAAATTTATTGCGGCATTGTACAAATTTTTTTTTTTTTTTTTTTCATTGGACAAGAAAGAAGTATTTTGCTTCAAACTTAAAGCACTCATGCGCTCCCAAGCTGACTTGTCCGGGGATAAAGAAAACAGTGAAAACAGTGTGGCTTAGTTAACCGAGTTGGATTTGTTCAACAACATGACCTGTAATCCAACTAATCTTGAATTAAAATAGGCATGGTGCACTGACACAAGGAACAAGAGGAAGAAGAGGGAGGGGTACTTCCCGCAGTAGTACGGCAGATAAAAGAAATGGTTTTCCTTGGAAGGACGGCTTTGGAGAAATACCAAGCCTTCCCCAACCTCTGAAGGAGTCCCCTCAAACGAATCGTTTTAACACAAGCTGATTATTATTATTTAAGGCTGATTGAATCGGAATAGGAATTGAAGGTACCCCTTGACTGGCTAAAATTTACATAAATGCCGACTTTTAAATTAAAGATCAAGATTGTTGGTGGATTTAAAAGTATTCAAGCCTTGCAGGTTTGAAGAGACATATTTTATGGAGCTAGGACCAATCCCATGCATGGGCTCCACTTGAAAGAAAAAAATATTATATAATTGAACGGACATCAACCAACAAATTCAGGTATCGTAAGGCTAATACATCCGATCCTTTTCCTTTTTCCTAAGAGTGTTTTTTTTATATATATAGTAGTAATACAATGATGTGATGCTATTTGTCATTATATTATCTAAATAATGTCTTTAAAATAATACTATGTATTTGAATATGAAATGAAGAGCAATATTAATACATTACATCATGGTCGGTAGACTATTTTTATATTTCTATGTGTCATAAACTTTAGTGTATTATTTAAAAAAAAAAAATTATGATACATATTTTAGTGGAATCTTGTAAATAGTTTAAGAAAGTTATGACAGCCAAAGAAAAAAAAAAGTAACTATGAGTAAGCAATTAAACAATATGACTTGATAAACAATTATTTTGATCCATTTTTAATAATATGTTTAATTGTATGACTAATTATTAATTTTTATAATTATTTTTTGGAAACAAGAAAAAAAAAGGTTTATAATTGGCTTGGTATTTAGGATTTTTTTTGTAATCACAACAAATGGTAATAGTATCCAATCAAATACATCTTAGTTAGAAGGTATGCCATAATATTTTTGGTTCATGGAAAAATTACCATGCTAGCTTATACATTATTTATCTATAATTTTTTTTAATAATAATTAAGTTTTTAATAATATTTTTTTATTAGAGCTAATTGTAATAGAAATAAACCTTAATCTAGAGTCCATATAGTTTTATTGATCCAAATTAGTCTAGCAACCATGATTGTTTCACTGCAGTGACAAGCAATATTAGATTTGAATGAATGACTTTCTATGAATTTTATATAAAATTTTATATTTTTATTTTAAACAAACTTCTCACTTGCATTAGGATAAGCTTCCCCTCACATAACACATCTTCAAGTGGTTGAATACAAAAAGAAAAAAAAAGATTGACAATATTTTCAACTAATATTTTGATATGGTATGCTAATTATCTCTAAATTTTTATGCATAAAAAGTATAAATAACATGGCATCATTTCTAATTTATACCAACATTCTTGTACGCATGTGTACATACATATTGTTACTGCCGAAATCTGTCATTCGAAGTGTGATCGAGCTTCAGAGTGGGCTCCCTCCTAGGTGGACCTGCAAAACAGTCCTCACGCGAGAGGCGTTGGGGGTGGCCCTCCGCGGAAGACCCTCCGATGCTCAAGTTAGCGGAGATCAGCGATCAACAAATATGAGGAGAAGGCTCTCGCTGAAGAGTCTCTTCAGGGTGGCCCTTCGAGAGCTCTGAGCAGAGCGTTAATGGCGGAAAGGGGTGAGCATAGGTAGATAGAGAGTGGGCTAGTAAACAAGTGCGCATACCTGAGAAGTCGGAAGACAGTCGTATTTATAGAGGATCACCTGATTCCTTGGAGGCGCCGTGGGTCCGAAAGTCGTTAGGATTCGAATCCAGTTTGTTATGAGGTCAGTAAGATTCGTATCTTGTTGGTTAGAGGATCGACGGCTGGGAGAGCTTATTGATGTCTTGAGATTCGGCGATTGTGTAGGCTCCAGGGCTCTAGGCCACTCTCAGGTGTGATTTTTGTTTGGAATCTTACGAATTTAAACTCTTCGCGCTGGATTCCGCAGAGGTGCTTGAGTGCCCGGTCTGACCGGGGCATAAGAATAACTCGGACTTGGATCGAGGTATAAGAATAACTCGACTGGCGAGGCACGATGGATAGCTCGGCTGGCGAGGAATGGTGGATAGCTCAGCTGGCGAGGAACGGTGGATAGCTCGGCTAGCGAGGCACGGTGAATAGCTCGGCTAGGACCGAGGTATAGCGGCTGACTCATTTCTAGCGGGCATCGCACAGCGAGTGAGAGCCAGGATTCAGGATTGATCCTAACCTCTTGCACAATTGTTAACGCGATGGCGATTTTACCCCTCAACACATGCCCCCCACTCCCTAGTTCGAAGTATAGGTTCGGGCATAGGAAGTATAGTTCCAGGTGGCAAGATCTGAATGAAAGGGCCTGGATTTGACAACATGCATAATGATGCCCTAATTAATGTTGCGCAGCTGCCGTGCCTTTACGGGATGAATCCGCCGTCTCTTTGGGGCAATGGTTGGGGAAGCACCACGTATCAAATCCTGATTTTCACGGCGCCTGCGATGGCGGTTCCGAGTGTTTCGATCAAGATGTCTTATCTTCTCTTTGGGGTGGTTTCCTTTGGGAAAAAATAAAGTCGTAACAGCGTCGTTCCCGTTCGCAACGCTCTTTCATTTCTTCTTGGAGAATCTTGTTCCCCTGTTTCCTTTGTAACCTCGCTCGACATTTCTTTCGACCAATAGCATGATGAGTCCTAGCGACATGGCTTCAGAGATTGTTGCTGAGGATTTGGAAAGAATACGCCAGAAATATGGCATTCCCTCGGATATCCTCTTGCGGCTGTCGGAGCCCAAGCATAGGGTCTCGCAAGAACTGGAGCGTGGAATCTTTTTTTATGAAGATAGCCTGAAGGCAGGCCTCCGATTCCCCCTTCATCCCCTAGCGAAGGAGATCATGAGGTTTTAAACATCTGTCCGACAATAGTGGCTCCTAATAGCTGACGCAGCATCATTGGGTTTATCTTGATGTGCAGCCAGGTTCAGGTAACAACGACTCTTCCCCTGTTCCGTGCTTGCTATCATTGATGTCCGGGAGGAACTCGGAGTGGTCCTATATCGGACATCGGAAATCATTCAAGACGATCATGGATAAGTCGTCGTCCATAAAGGAGTGGAAGGTTCGATTTTTTATCGCCAAGGGGAACATCGGCTCCGGCTTCCCGCGGGGATGGGGGAGCTTTGTCAGGGATATGGAAACGCATCCAGCCTATCCGAATAGGAGAAGGAGAACCTATAGGTCCTTTGTGATGGCCGAATGTTATCGGCTAATGACTTACCATCAGAGGAGGCTCTTTTCGCCGTCGGGCTTAGCCCCGTCGACGTACACGATAAGTCTTTTTCTTTTTTCCTTCCATTAATTTTACTCGAGTGAGTACATCTCGGTTGATTGTTCGCCCACTGTGCTTGCAGCCAAGAGATCTGCACTGACGGGCCGTATAAGGAAGGAGTTGGGCAAGCGCCAAGAGGAACTAGTAGTGTGGAAAGGCGTAAGCTGAGAAGAATGTTCGTCTTTCTGAAAAGCACTCGCCGGAGGCTGGGCGAGTCAAGGCTAGCCTGCACTTCTTACCATCATAGAAAGAGGATGTGGGAGAGCCGCAGTGAGAGAGGGGTTCCCTCAATCGGGGGAAGAAGCGATAGTCATGTCAGAGGAGCAGAGAGCAGAGGAGGACTCTGGGAAGGTTGCTGAGATCTCTTGTCCTTTGGTGGTGGAGATAGTGGACAGCCCGGACGAGGCTTCATGTGCTCATCCGGCAGTGCCCTCTCTTGGGGATGAGTTATTGCCAGGCTCGGCAGATGTCGGTATCCTGGGGGTTCTTTCCCCGAGCGAAGATGCCTCTAGATTCAGGGAGAACAGGAGGGAGCGATTGCGATTGCCGAGGCGATTGAGGAAAACCTCGGACAAGGGGAGAGGACGAGATAAGAATCTTCCCGTTGAAGCTTCTCCCACGAGGTTTCGGGAAAATTGGCGCTGAGCTGGCCGAGGTTCCCAAGGAATCTCATGCCAGAATTTTGTTGAAGGAGGACAGAAGGTTGAAAGCTTCTCAGCCTGAGATCGCCCGGCCTGGTCCTTCGGACTGGCAGCTCGGGGGTTTTGGACCCGGCCATCGAGGCGGCGTTCGCTGCCCTGATGAGGTCGGCGTTGTATCCGGCGCGGGTCCTGTGGACTCATACGGTAGCATGATCTCGTTTGTAGAACGAAGCAGGTATGTCTTTACTGTTGAGTAGAAGGAGGTTGCTTACTTCTACCGAAGCATCATAGGGTGCCCGAGCGATGTCGAGGTATTTGGGAGATTGCCCAATCAGGCCGAAGTTTCAGGGTTGTGTTCCTTGGTTCCGCTGAGACTTCGAATAATATGGCACGAGGCATCAGTAATATATTGCTTGGCTTAGCCGAGGTATCCGATAATGTATTGCTCGGTTTGGTCGAGGCTTCATAAGGAATATATTTTACTTGGCCCCGCCAAGGTGCGGAGATCGCTCGGCGTTGCTGAGGGTTTTTAACACTTTACTTGGCCCTGCCAAGGTACGGAGATCACTCGGCGTTGCCGAGGGTTTTGATATTTTACTTGGCCCTGCCAAGGTACGGAGATCGCTCGGTGTTGCTGAGGATTTTCAATACTTTACTTGGCCCTTACTGCAACTATAGATTCAGACGTTGATAGCCAAAGAGGATGGGGGCTACTCGAGCGATGGAGGGGGCGCCGAAGCCTGTAAATCGGCCATTCTCGAAGAGGGCGAGCCATGTTGCTCCAGTGTTGGTCGCTGATGCACTTTTTCTTCTTCTTCGCATTTTTTCGAGGATACCTAATTCGAGGGAGTCTAGCAGACTTTCGAGGACATTCAATTAAAGGGGTCTAGCAGACTTTCGAGAACATTTACTTCGAAAGGGTCCAGCAGATCAGAGGGAGTGTAGTCCCAAAAAGGGAGCTTCTTGAGTGCCTCAATGTTATTATAATCCTCTTCAACGAGGGCGAACTCTTCATTTCCTGCGAGCGCCTACTGAGGTGGTGACGCGTGGCGAGTTTCTACGAGTTGAAATTAATGGCCCGGGCGATCGAAATACTCGCCAAAAGTAGTTTAAATATGGATGGGGGATGCCATCGTTAATCACATCTCCTGTTGGACTTCCTAAACTCGGGATAGCAGGATGGCTTCTAAGGATGGATGGAGATCTGCTGGAGCCAGGTAGCGGCGGTAGTGGCCACGGGGGGCCCCATAGGGACCGCATTACGGTGACCTTCGACGGGGAGGTCTTGGCGTTACTGTTTGCAGACCGCGAACGACTTAGAGGGCAGCTGAGCGATATTTGGATGTTTCTACGAGAGAAATCAAGCTCCTTCATCGGGCCAAAAGCCGACTGGAGGGGCAAGTAGCATCCCTCCAACGACAGATTGCCAAGTCAGCTCAGCGACATGGGGGGAGCTCAACAATGCTCGAAGAAGACGATAAGCCCCATGAGGCTCATGTACCTTTTTCTTTCCTTTCTTGTTGTCCTTTTTAATGATGAATAAAAAGAGAAATTTTTGCATCTTTTGTGTCTGCTTGCTATCTTCAAAACGTTTATTTTTATCGCTCGGTCTTGGCCGAGGTTTTTAGAGATGCACTTTGGCTTTGGCCGAGGCTTTTAATAAGTAACGCGCTTCGGCTTGGCCGAGCTTTTAATAAGCAACGCACTTTGGCTTTGGCCGAGGCTTTTAATAAGCAACGCACCTCGGCTTTTCTGAGGCTTTTACGCTTCGGCGCCGGCCGGGGCTTGTAAGCTGCCCAAATCCGGTCAAAGTTTTCTTCGCCCTTCGGTCCGGTCGGGGCTTGTAAGCTGCCCGAATCTGGACCAAAGTTTTCTTCACCATTTGGTCCGACCGGGGCTTGTAAGCTGCCAAATCTGGCCAAAGTTTTCTTCGCCCTTCGGTCCGACCGGGGCTTATAAGCTGCCCGAATCCAGCCGAAGTTTTCTTCACTATTTTGTCCGGTCGGGCTTGTAAGCTGCCTGAATCCGACCGAAGTTTCTTCACCCTTTGGTCCGGTCGGGGCTTGTAAGCTGCCCGAATCCGACCAAAGTTTCTTCACCATTTGGTTTGGCCGGGGCTTGTAAGCTGCCCGAATCCGACCGAAATTTCTTCACCATTTGGTCCAACCGAGGATTATAAGCTGCCCAAATCCGGCCAAAGTTTCTTCACCATTTGGTCCGGCCGGGGCTTGTAAGCTGCCCGAATCCGGCCAAAGTTTCTTCACCATTTGGTCCGGCCGGGGCTTGTAAGCTGCCCGAATCCGGCCGGAGTTTTGGAGATCACTTGGCCAGCAGCCGTACTGGGGGTGCTCGACCATGCCAAGCCTTTGTTGAATAGGATTCGGCCCAGCCAGGGTGCGGAGATATCCCTACTCAAGGAGATAGCTCGGTCGTGCCGAGAATGGGCAAGTAACATCCATTTTTCATTATGACTTTTCAGAAAAATGATTGCAGCGATCAAGCCGTGAATAATGGAAAAAGATGCTAATGCTATAATAGGACAAGTCTATAGAAAGCGTACCCTACTGGTGGTATATACGGAGATTGTTCGAATTCCACGTCCGAGGAATAGATTTTTCATTCAGATCCTGGAGCTTGTAGGTTCCAGGTCCGATGACTTCTGCCACTTAATAGGGGCCTTCCCAATTCGGAGACAGCTTTCCTTGCTCTAGTGGTTTGGAGACGGATGCTTTCCGAAGGACAAGATCGCCAGGTGAGAAGGATTTCCCTTTAACTCTAGAGGTGTGATAGCGAGCCACTCTTTGCTGATATGCAGCTACCCTGATTTGAGCTCTCTCTCTGATTTCTTCCACCAGGTCGAGATTGGTGCAGAGCTGCTCGTCGTTAGCCTCCTCCGAGTAGCTCTCCACCCGTGGAGAAGGAAGTCCTATTTCCACGGGGATGATGACTTCCATGCCAAAGGCCATCCAGAATGGGGTCTCGCCAGTGGGGATTCTCTGGGTGGTGCGGTAGGCCCATAGGATGTGGTGAAGTTCATCCACCCATCTGTCTCGGGCTCTGGCAAGCCGAGCCTTGATCCCTTGAAGCAGGGTCTGGTTAGTTACCTCAGCTTCTCCGTTGGCTTGCGGATGCCCTACTGACGTAAGGCAGTGGCAGATCCCATGCTCATCGCAGAAACCTCAGAACTTTGGGTTGTCGAACTGCTTGCCATTGTCGGTGATAATGGTATGCGGAAGGCCAAAGCGATAAATAATGGATCTCCATATGAAGTCCCTGGCCCGAGCTTCGATTATCTAGGCAATTGCCTTGGCCTCCACCCACTTGGTGAAGTAGTCGATGGCGACAAATAAAACTTTCTCTACCCAGTTGAGAGGGGAAAAGGGCCAAGGATATCCATGCCACACTTAGCAAAGGGCCAAGCGGAGAAAATAGGGACCAAACTGGCGGAGAGGAGCCTCTAGATGTTGGAATGTCTCTAACAGGGGTCGCAAGCTCGGACGAGATCATCAGCATCCTTTTGCATGGTGGGCCAATAATACCCCTTGCACAGCACCTTGTGGCATAAGGATCGGCTCCCCAGATGGTTGCCGCAGATTCCCTCATGTACCTCCCGAAGAGCATAATCAGCTTCAGATGCGCGAAGGCACTTGAGTAGCGGCATAGAAAAGGATCGCTTATACAGCTGGTCGTCGATCAACACATAGTGGGTGGCTTGCAATTTCAGCTTCCTTGCTTCATTTCGGTCGGCTGGGAGCGACCCTTCTTTAAGATATTTTAATATGGGGTCGAACCAGGATGGTTCGGCCTCAACATGCATCACTCGGTCAGCCTCCGCGATGCTAGGCTTTTCCAGAGTCTCCAAGGGAAACTTTTGCTCAGAATCCATCGATTCCGTAGTTGCTAGTCAAGACAATAGGTCAGCGCATGCATTCTCAGATCTTGGGATATGAATGACTTCAAATTTAGGAAAGTGGGAAAGTAAGTCCCGCACCTGTTGGAGATACCGAATCATGTTCGGCTCTCGGGCCTTGAACTCGCCCTGCACGTGACCGGCTACCAATTGAGAGTCGGTAAAGGCATTCAGCTTCTTCACCATGACAACATTTGACAGCCAATTGGGATAGATTACCTCCCGAATGAAATTTGCCTTGATGAGCTTGTCAACTTCTTCCTCAATTGCCTTCTGTCGCTCAGGGGCAAAGCTCCTTTTCTTCTGCTTCACGGGTCGGGACATCTCGTCCACATTAAGATGGTGGATGAGAATGTCTGGGCTGATTCCTGGCATATCAGAAGCGGACCAGGCGAAGACATCAGCATTCCTTCGGAGAAAGTCGATCAGCTCCAACCGGGGTTTCCCTTTTAGAAGCGACCCGATCTTTATGGTTTGGTCGGGCCGAGCTTCGTTCAACGGTACCTCCTCCAGCTCTTCGGCTGGTTCTCCTCGTTGCTCGGCAAAGTCCTTCCGAGCATCCAGTCCATCAACCTCGGGCAATTTGGACTGAAGGCTGGTGACGAAGCACTGCCAAACTACAGCTTGGTTTCCTCGAACTACTCCCACTCCCCATCCGGTAGGGAACTTCATTGCTAGATGCGGGATGGAGACAACAGCTCCAAGGGACATCAGGCCAGGTCTCCCAAAGATTGCATTGTAGGGCGACCGAAGTTTGGTCACCAAAAAATCTGTGTGAACAGTGGCAATGCGAGGTCAAGTTCCCGCACGGACCGTCAAGGTCACGACCCCCTATGGGGTAATAACATTGCCGGTGAACCCCATTAGGGTGGAGTCCATGGCTTGGAGATTCTCCATGAGCAATTTCATCCTCACAAACACATCGAGATACAAAACATTGACAGAGCTCCCACTATCAATAAGGATCTGGTTTATATCATAATTGTTCAGATTGAGGGATACAACCAACGCATCGTTATGCGGGAACTGTATCTTCTGGAGGTCGTTGTCGGAGAAGGAGAGCTCATCAGTCCATGCTCTCTTTGGCGCTGAACCTTCTTCATCGTCCCGCTAGCTCGATGGGCTACCAACCGCCTTGATCACATTGATGTGGCCGACGACCGGAGGATTCGGAAGAGGAGGCTGCTGGGGCTCGGGCTGGCAGTCACCCCCATTTCTTGGCTCGGGCGCTCTCCTGAATTGTCCAGCCTACCCCGCTGGATGAGCCTCTCGATTTCGTTCTTCAGCTACCAGCACTCCTCG